>VZRU01003862.1:311944-350848 GCA_013398155.1 Pedionomus torquatus | reverse complement strand
ACCGTGACAAACTTCTTTGCGTTCCCTGGTACAGCCTGTGATTCCTCTTCTGTCTTCTCCGTCCTCCCCCTCCTCCACCTTGCAGGGAATATTAGAAGTGTAGAATCATAGAATGGTCAGAGTTGGAAGGGACCTTAAAGATCATTGAGTTCCAACCCCCCTGCCTTGGGCAGGGACACCTCCCACTAGACCAGGCTGCTCAAATCCCCATCCAGCCTGGATGGGCCCAGCCCAAGCCTGGCCTTCAACACTTCCAGGGGTGGGGCTTCTAGAACGTCTCCGGGCAACCTGTTCCAGTGTCTCACAACCTTCACAGGAAAGAATTTCCTCCTAAATTCTAATCTAAATCTGTCCTCTTACAATTTAAAACCATTACCCCTTTTCCTGTCCCTATACTTCTTGACAAAGAGTCCCTCACCATCTCTCCTGTAGACTCCCTTCAGATACTGGCAGGCTGCTAGACGGTCTCCCCAGAGCCTTCTCTTCTCCAGGCTGAACAGCCCCAGCTCTTGCAGCCTGTCCTCAGAAGAAGTGCTTCATCCTTCTGATCATTTTCATGTCCCTCCATTAGACCTGTTCCAACAGGTCCATGTCCTTTCTCTGTTGAGGACTCCAGAGCTGGACACGGTACTCCAGGTGGGGTCTTATGAGCGCAGAGTAAAGGGGGAGAATGACCTCCCGTCACCTGCTGAACATGCTTCTTTTGATGCATATTCTCACATGTGGATAACTATTCTCACTCAGATTATATAAATTCACATTGCAATGTTTAGACATTGCACAGAAAAGATAATTGTTTGGTAAATCAAATAAAGGATTCACTGTTACCTCTTTGGCTTTCTGGAATCTCTTCTTATTTGCTGTAGTGGCTTGGAGAAGTCCCCTAGTTTTTAATTTTTTCACTTCATGTGCTGTTTCCCCATGGATAAGACTGCGTTGGTGTTTCTGTGTTCTGATATATCATAATTTAGTGTTATTAGGAGCAGCACCCACTGTCAGTTTAGAAAACAATTTTTGACTAAATTGTATCTCAGAATAAATTACATATTTATTGTACATTAATTTTTTAATAGTGGGAATAAGTAGGTATACTTCTATAACCACACATGTAAGCCACCCTGATATACTGTGATTGTCTGGAGTTGTATGTTAGTAGCTAATTTTCTGCGATATTGAAAGGACACGGTTTACAATTTTTCAATAGTTAATGTAATCTAATTTTACAGAATACTTGCATTTTCTGATTATTTGTTAGTACTCAATACCCATTTACGTTATTTTCTGATGCTCACTTTCCTTTTTTTTTTTTCCCACTCCTGATCTTCTAGGGTCCAAAAAAGAAAAAAAAGGTAGGTAGGCAGAAATATGCTCTAGTTCACATACAACATTTTGGCCGTTGCAGCGTTCATTTAGATAGTGTGCCAGCACATTTCTGTTATTTTGGAAATTAAGTCAGTAAAATTACAAACCATGTCATACTGAAAGTAAGCGTCAGTTCCTTCTGGACTTAATTTCTATAAAACTTTATAACAATAACGAGGAGGAGGTTTTGTCATAATAAAGATTCTGTGACATCGTAATTGTGTGTAAAGTTGCTTTTTGAAAAGAAAAAGGGTTGCTTTTTTGTTTTCTCGTTCTCTGTTTCTTCTGAGCTGGTTGGTTAGGGTCAGTCAAATTTGAAAGAGGAACAAGCATCTCCAGGACACTAAACTTACATATCTTTTGCAAGGAGGTCAAGTTGTGTTCCTGCAGAATTACTAGAGAGAAGATGGCAAGTGTAGCCACTGTGTGTTGTGCTTGGCAGCAGGTGGCCAAGCAGACTGTCAAGTGTTCTGGCTTTAAGCCACAGACTGGACACAGAACATGATGTGACAGAAGTCCATGGGAAACTGGATTGCATAAATTCATGCCTGTGGCTTATTCTTAATTCAGGTATAATGAGGGGGAACAAGAGACGGAAGTCCATGGGGAATCTGTATTGCATAAATTCATGCCTGTGGATTATTATTAATTCAGGGATAACAAAATTATCCATCCTTCCTCCATAAAAGAATGTTCCAATGTGTTCCTTGGAGAACTGTGCATCTCAGTTTTGTTGGTACTATGTTAAGTCATAAGAAAGTGAAAAGTTGACTAAAAAGTGATTGAAACAAGCAGCTTTTTTTTTTTTTTTTTTACTGGGAGAAAAGCAGCAAAGTTATTTGTTTGTTTGTTTGTTTGTTTGTTTGTTTTTAACGGGGAGGGACTGATTCTTCCCTGAAAATGTAATGGGTAAAATTGTGGGTTTTATTGACTCTGTTCTAGTAAAATTTCCCGAACAAATGTCTTGGTAACAAATGTGACAAGATTCATAATAACTTTGGTGGCTGTACATTTGTTGTTGGCGCAATATTTTCACCATTGCTTTTGTTCAAGCTTTGTGATAACCTTTGTATTCAAAGTCACATTTCTGTATCTATTTATTCCCATGCGAAGTTGTGCAAAGTGAACAGCTTTCAAGTAGTTTTTTATATCTGAAAATAGACTGTTCAGAATCAAAATATGAAATAACAGTAGTTGTAACACACTTTTTGTATGATATATGCCAAAGGTTCTCCTTGATAATTTCTAAGTTTCCTGACCACTGGATTGCTTGTAAGAGTATTTATCAAATTATTAGGAATACTAGGGTAGAATGGGTGGGAAGACTTCATAATACCATCATGTTCGTTTGCAGCTGTCTGGACTGCTGGACTGAAGTCCTCTTTTGTTATCTCTTCTTGTCTCTTTATTGCCTTATTCACACCTCTGCAAGATGGGCACCATCCTGGGTTGGTACCATTATGTACCTATTTTTCTGAGGATAAAAGGGGATTAGATTCCTAACAGATGCCTTTGATCTTTAGTGCTTATTTATGTTGTGATACCATCCAATTGTGTTGTCTTGCTGATGCTGTGGATGAAACACATACCTTTATTGCCATTTTACCTTACCTGACTAAATCCTCGTAAGCACTAGTCTCTCGACAGTGATGGCGTGGGGACTTGGGATTCAGCTCTCTGATGGGTACCAACCAGGTTAGATGTCTAGGTCGAGGGTGCCTCTCCTCTTTTCACAGTGCCTCACCCTCATCCCATTTACATTCTATACTTTCTATGTTTTTTAAAAAGTAAACATTTGATTTAATTTAATTCTCTTTCATTTGTGTGTGTCAGTAGAATATCATTGTTCAGCCAGCACATAGATACACCACCAAATGCAAATTATTTGTTTTCCTTGACATCTTGTCTTTTGTCATCTGTATCTTTGCTTTCAGCCTTAGTTTAGACTGCTGTCACACTTTTTTTTCTCTATATAATGGAGCCTATGCAGCATATCATGGTTTATTTTCTCATGTATTAAAAAAAAAATAAATCCAGCCCTTATCTATCCAACTCGTAAACAATAATGTTGGCTCTGAATTAATACTAAATCAGCCTCCTTGTTTCTACAACCTCCGTAAGCTTGTTTTGATTTACTTCCTGGCCAGGATTTAATCCCTGCCCTGCTTTGTTGTTTGTTTTTTTTTTAAATCTGTTGTATTCAGGCCTTGTCTTTGCTGCATCTGCCTTCAGGAACAGCACTTCTCCCTGCTATCAGTCTGTCAATCCCAGAGAGACTCAAGGCACATTGACTGCAAGTTTATTACATGTGCAATACAATGGCAGTGTTATTTGTGTAAATACCGAGTACTACTGAATTAAAATAATTTAGTCTTTAGTAGCCATGTGATTGGTGAGGATTGCAGCCTTAGACTGCTTTAGCTACTGTATTAACAGGAAAACAGCGTTTTCCTCCAGTGCCTGTAAGTGCTGTTTTCTAGTAATGGTGCTCATACTACATGTTTGAATAAAGATCTCCAGACTGTGTCAACACAAAAAATAAGCAAGAATCTTCCTGTTTACTGGTGAGGCAAAAAGTGAGGAGAGAAATCTGAGTCTTCAAATCCAAAGAGAATCATGCTTTCCACATCCTAGCTGTTCGGATCTCTTAAAGACAATGTGGCCTTGTGTACACAGATCCAATTTTCAAATTTTTGTGTGTATCATCAGTGAGATATCTATGAATGCTGTGACTTAAAAGACAAACCTAAGTGTTCTATTTTGATTAACCTGCTACATGGAAGTGTATTTTGGGTATTACTTACCTTGTCTTTTATTTTTTCAAAATGTTTACCCAGACTGCAACTGATAAGGAAAATAATTTCTGAGAACCCCAAATTTAAAATACAGTTATTCTAGGATTAGCCTAGAGGTTGAATGGTAAACTGTCTTGAGTTGCAGTTGGGACTTTATAACATTAAAAATAACTCTTTCTCAGTTGTCTTGTGCATTAGATGCTTCTAAATGCCAGACTTGTCTGTATGCCAAAATACACTTTATAATATTTCCCAAAACAGTTGCAGTTTAGCAGATCCACTTAGCAGATCCAGTTGTTACTCAATTTCCGCATTAAAGCAAGAAAGTTTAATATTCCCCTAGTGTGGCTATGTTCAGGAGTGTCTAGCAGAATAATATATTAATTGCAAGAGCATGAAAATGAGAAGAAAATTGAATCCACGTGCAGTCTGCCCTTATGGAGGTTTCATTGACTTTGTAGAGGCGTCTAAAATCTGAATTCATGGATCAGATTAGAAGGGCAAAGCTTTAGAGGGTAAACACCTCCCAAAATGTGTTCAAGTGATATTGACATTTGTTTTCTTTTACTTTATTGCAAATGTTAAGTCCAGTGGCAAAAAGAAAGTTAACAAAGCTGAACAACTGAGACTACAGAAAGAAGAAGAAGAAAGGAGGCTGAAAGAGGAAGGTACTGTGCATTTTATGTATAGGGAATGCAATGGCACAAAGCACTTATTTTAAAAAAATGGACAGAAAGTAATTTCCTAAACTATATGTGCTTCAGGATCTATTTCTATTTCACAAACACTTCCTAGTCTGTAGTTGCCTTAACTGCTACCCCTTCAGAACACCAGCTAGGCCCTTGCCAACAGAAGGGCTTTTTCTGTTTCTACTGACTGATTCTTCACCCACTTCTTCAAATCTTTCCATTTCCATTTTCCATACCATTAAAATGAAATTCCAGTTGCATGACTGGACCCATCCTCCCTATCTGAATGTGTCTGCTTCTGCAGTTTAGTATCATAAACTGATACCCTTCTCTGATCCATCAGATCCATCTCCTCTGCTGCTATTTCTGCCATTAATCCAGCCTGATGGGTGTTTGGCTGTGCTAGTAAGTGGCTACTAATCACTAGTTAGCCTTTTTGGGTAGGAGTAGCAGCTCAGGTGAGTACAGGCAGATTTGAGAACTGCTGTTGGTCTTGCCTCTGTGCAACACAGATACACTTGAAGTGATTTACCTGTAGACGGTGACATTCAAGCTACTGTTTGGGAACATATGGATTGATACGTAGGCTGTGCTAGCTTTAGATGAGGCTTGAAGATGTTGAAATCAAGTTTAGTTTTCACATCCTTTCTAATTTTCTAGCCCCTATGTCAGCAAAGAAAAGCTAAAACTGTGGTCAGGAGTAACTGGTCCTGAAGTGGTTTTGGGTAAGCAAATAGGTGTAAGATTGAGCTACCCACTGGAAGCTGTAGGAAAGGAGAAGATTTACTTAGGGCTGAGCCACTCAGGCAATTTCACCATAGACATTGGACTAAGAAGCCTGTTGAAGCTGTAGATAAAGGGAGAGGGCACTCCTGCCACTGTTTCTTGAAGTGAAGAAGAGGGCTTAGTGGTCCTTGCATCCACTTGTCACAAGCTGATAGGGGTAGTGCCAGTGTGGTTTAGTACTAGTTGTCTTACTGGGAAGATTTCTGGGTAATAAGAGATACAACTTTATGTTGCTCATTATTATGACTGTTTTGTTATTACAGCAAATAACAAAATAATTTGTGTGGTTTTATTAAGCAAAATAAAAATATGATCTTGATATATTTCCTAATTTTCAGAGGAAGCTCAATTGCAAGCTCAGCAAGAAGAAGCAGCAAGACTTGAAAAGGAGAGAATTGAACAAGAGCAGATGGAATACCTTGAGGCAAAAGTTAGTTCATAATCAGTGGTTACTGAAAAATTCTAGTCCTGTTTCTAAACTGGTGACACGGTCTGTAAAACTTTATTAATTTAGTGTGAGAATGGAATTTCCTTATTCGTGTTCCTATTCGTGGGAACAATGAAGAAAAAATTTTCTTGAATCACTGTATTAAAATTCATAATGAAAAATCTAGCCAGGCCAATGAAGGGTGCTCTTGAATAAGATTCAGCAAGTTTAGAAGGCAGTGAGCTGGATTGGTAATTGCATAAAACAAAATGCATGTGAAATGGGGCTGATTTTTTTTCTAAGTATTCTTTCACTAAGAATAGTCTTTCATGTTTGGCTTTCATGCAGAAAAGTTCCCTGAGACATCCCTGAGACTTCCCTGGCTTTGATACATAAAGATGTTCCTGTTTAATGTATTAACTTTTGGGATATGTGATACTCCATTTTGAATGAATTTTTTTTTTCCCTATTTCTACTATATGTTCAGTTGGATGTATTTTTTTATGTTCCCCATAATCACATTTGGTAAAGTTGTAGCAAGAAAAATTTGGTATAAATTCTAGAATTGGTTACCTGTTAGGGCATATGCATTAATTTGTGTGCGTATATATGTGTGTATATATGTGTGTGTGTATTTGAATATATTGTGTTTATTTTTCTGAGAAGACTAGAATTCAGAGCAAAAACTGATTGGTGGTTGTCCTGGCTTCTGGGAGGGACAGGGTTAGTTCTCCCCTGGCTCTAACAGGGGCACAGCTATTCCACTGGAAGAGAATGGGGACAGGAAGAGGGTGGCTGTGTGGGGTCAGCAATGGTCTGGGCTGCGGTTGGTGAGCAGTGGGCATAGTAATCATGTTTGTATCCTTCTCTATCTGTGTTACTGTTACCTGTTTTCCTTGTTTTACTTGTTATTCTGTTAAATAGTTTTTGTCCCAAAACACAAGTTGTGCCTTTTTCCTTCCAATCCTCTCCCCACTGCTATGGGGTGTTAGAGCCAACAGGGCTGCCACCTGGTTCTTTGTTGCTGTCCAAGGCTAAACCATGACAGTGATATCTAAATAATTTTGTTTTGTTTTGTTTTGTTTTTTAAAAGGAGATTTGCTTACATGGGTTTTTTTTAATTATCTTTTTTATTTTTTTCAGAAAAAATCATTCTTGCCTATTCCTCTTGTCCTTCACAGAATATTTTTTTTTCCCATTGAGGGAGGAGGAATTTAAAATAATAGACATTATAAGGAAAAAAAACCCAACTCACACACGTTTTTCCAACATATGCTTACATTTTTTATTAGCTTTAATTAGAGCTAGTTCCAGGATGATGATATGGAAACTGTTCAAGTGAGAGGTTAACAATCATATGACATGTTATGTTTATCATATGGCTCAGCAACTAATGTGATGACAATAACATATTGCGAACTTCTGCAGTCTTCTAAATTAAATGTATCATTAAAAAGCAAGTTACCAGTGTTTGGATTTCTTTAAATGAAAATGCATTCAAATATCCCCAATTTTTTTCTTTGATATAAAATAACTGTCAGAAGTAAATAATATATTTAATTCCTCTGTTTGAGATATATATATATTAACAGGATCGAGAACGAAGAGAGTCTGAACTAGCAGAACTTCATTCACTGGAACAGAAGTTTTTGTCTGCGCAGCAGTGGAAAACAGATTATAGAGCAAATGCAAAGGTAAGCTTTCTCTCCAAAATCTGCCCAGTTTTGTAGAGGTTAGACAATGAAAAGACTTCAGTCTGTCCGCCCATTGCAGGACCCAGGAATGCTTCCATTTCTTGCATTTAGGTGTATGCTAAGACTGCATTTCAAGTTCCATCTCAAGGTAGTCCACAATCTCCTCTATACTCTATACTTTCGTGTACAGAGAAGAAACGTGGCTAAAGAGAACCCTGTCTGGCTGTAAAATATGAGGTCCCCACACCTTATCCCACAGGTCAAGAGGAATTGTAGTTTCCAATGTTCTGGTATTAGTCTTTATTTTTCTATTTGTTTGATTCATTCTACAAAAATAATCTCTACCAGGGCTTAAAAATATTTTTGTAGAATTTGAGCCAATTGACAACATTTGTTCTAGTCGTACCTGGAAATCACAGGCCATTATTTGGAGAGGGGTTTGCTAAAACTTTGAAGGGCACAGTGCAAATCTAGGTCAGATATCAGGGCTTGAAATACATGAAAATGCAGCTAAGAGTTAATGGCTGCACTTTAGGGTGACATAAGTGAAGGTTGAATTATCACCCAATAGTACTACATGCCCATAAAGTTAAATTTTATATAGTAAGGTATAGAAATACATCAGTAGAACACTTCAGTCTTGTAAATCCATCAAACATCATTCAGTAACTGTCTGAATGATATTTGGTCAGTTTGGTTCCCAGCAAGGTTAAAATAGACTTCTAGACACTAGGGTTTTCTCTTTGTCTTGTGTATTAATCCTTTATAAAGCCCCTGTGGAACATATTTAGAATCATAGGATAAATCATGTTAGAAGGGACTCGTGAAACTTCGTATACTTCAACCTCCTGCACAAAGTGGGGCAAACTCTGAGATTAGATGAAGATGCTCAGATGGGTTTTTAAAATGTCTAAGGGTGGGAATACCCGAGTATCTCTGGGCAACCTAGTTGGCTGCTTCACAACTCTCATTGTAACGATTTTCCTTTAAATGCAATTGGCATTTCCCTTGTTACGACTTTTTGATCTTTGCCTCTTTGTCATGACACATCACCCCTGCGCCCCTCTGTTGCCACAAAGGTGCAGAATGATTACTTACCAGTTACATCTTGGATACTTTTGGATGATTTTTATTACCTTTTTCAGTTGACAACCAGCTCTGACTTTATAATCCTTGTGAACAAGAGATGCCGTTGGCCCTTTTGAAAGGGAACAAATGTGGTTTATGGATGTTTTTGAAGAGTATTTCTTGGAAAAAGAAACATAAGAAATTTTTTGTTTTGAAATGTGATGACAAAATAAAACTATTATTTTAAAAATAAATCTTCAAATAAAATACTGGTAGATTATGGGATATACCAGATTTTGTATTCAGAATTTGTTTATAATATTTGTAAGAATATTTAGGGCAAAAGAAATAGATGATACTGAATGCTGAGTTTCCACGTTCATTTCTGAACAATTTGTTCAGGTTAACAGATACATTTAGAGCTTATCACAAAATTTATCCTTTTTCTCAAAGAACAAGTGTTGTTATTTCTAAGGATGTGTTTTCCTGATGATGAAACTGAAGCTCTTTTTTAAGTGCAAAGATGTGACAAAAGAAATCAGATATTTTAATAACTAAAGACTGATCATTCTTTTATACAGGAATTTCCAGTGCACTGAGGACTCAGCTATTATTGGGTTATTTTTTTAATTCAATGGAAATTATTATGAAAGTAGTTGACAATGCCATTGTACAGGAGCTTTTGCTTTAAAAGATCCATTTTACATTGTAATGCAATCTGCAGTAACATTGCATAACTAATCGTCACAATAAACAAGGAGACAATGTTTCCTTATTATTTTACTGTACAGATGAAAACTGTTACATTATAAGTGATAAATTGATCCCACGAGCCAATGTTAGGTTTATGTGTACATTTAAGTGAGTCTAGCCTGTCACTGATTTTTGTTCCTTCTCCCACCTCTAAGAATGACCAATAATTGATTTGAAAATAACATTATTTATAAATAAATAAATAAATAAATCTAGGGTTTCGCATTCCCACCAGAATTTTTCTAGCCACTGAATTGGTGCTGGTAAGGAGGAGGAATTCTCCTTCAGAGGCAGCGAAAGGAGGAATAAACATGTTGGAGTAGAAGGCTCTTAAGCAGCCAGTGTAGGATTTTCCAGTTTTGTTGGCAGTATCTGGTTTGAGAACCATCTGCCTCTTTCACCTGTGCTGATTCCTCATTTATGTTCTCAGTCATTTATTCTTTCAACTCTTCATTTGTGGCAGATACTGAATTCATTGCTTTTGTAGAGGTGCAGGCTCTACCTAGCAGAACAGAAGCCACTGATACATGAGTAAGTGTAAACAGCAAATGTTAGGTGGGTAGAAGTACATTAACACATTAATATCAAAGTAGATTATTTTTTTCTGGCATAGTGCCAGGTAGTGTTATAGTCCTGTTTAGATGCAGGTGTGAATGTATCACTACAATATATTTGTCTTTCAGAATCCTTAATGATAGTCATTTGCACCACATGCCCATATGTACTTTTCTTTGAACATTTTCTGTAGTGGGAGCGTTACCTCAGTTGTGATGGAAGTCCTGACCCAACTGTACTGCAGGAAATAAATACTTTCATGAGCTTATGGCGTGAAGATCAAAATGAGGACGTTCAGCTTGTGATGGAGAAAGGAGACCAGGTGCTAAATGTAAGTGTTAAAATGGTATTTTTCAGTTGAAGTTTACTAGAACATATCCTTAACAGCCCCCTTCCTTTTTTTCCTTTTTTTTTTTTTAAGCAAAATTACTGAAATTGGCTATAACATTCAAAACCCAGAAGTTTTTCTTCATTTGTTACATTTTCTAGTTACATGTTTTTATATTTTAAAATTTAATTTAATTTAACAGATTTATTGTTAACTGTAAAGAAGATGACTATTGACTTTAAATATACGGCACATTTAAGGGATTAGTGCGTAATGTTTCCACACTGAGCTCTAGTGTCCCATCATCCATCTTCCCTGCTACATACACTTGAAACAGTCTTGAGCCAGAACATACAAGCTCACATCATATATAGATGCTTCAGTGGACAGCAGCCTGATTGTGTAACATTTACAACAAATAAACTGTTACGTAAGAGCCGCAGTTCCCAAAATGCAAGCCACCAACCACTGAGGGTTAGTGAAGCAATTTTAAGCAATTTGTGGCTGCTCTGTAAATGTTGGATTTTATTTTCATTTATGCTGACTTTAGAGCAGTTGTTAAGGAAGTTAAATGGTCTTCCAGAAATTGGGAGTGGAAGCCACACGTGTAACAACTTTTCTTGGCCTCATTTGGTTCTGAGTCTTTGGTTCTGATTTCCTGTCTTACAATGCTTGCTGGGTGCTGCAATTTCCATCTTCTGCATATTGCCTTTTTCTGCACTGGTGGGGAATGTGGTGGTCCCTTCCAAGAATTTCAACAGACAGCTCCTCCCTTTCTCTTCTGCGTTGCAACCCAAATGAAAAGCCAGGCAAACACCCACTTTTTGTTCCTACTCTCCTCTCTTCTCCCTGCTGTCACATCTTTCCCACAAATGCCCAACACACAACGCACTTCCTATCCTGCTCTGCACCAAAGCAGTTACAGATGTTTCAGATGCTGTAAACGTATGCTGCCTTGCACTGTACACTCAGTAGAGTATTATGTGATACTAGAAGATAGTCTTTTTTTCCCACACCCCTACTGGAAATACAAGGTGACGTCAAAAAGATTGTCTTCTTCTGGTCTAAGAGAAGACAAAAACACCTGAGCACCTAAAGCATCTGAACATCTTTCCCATTCTACACATTTTTAGAGGAAACCATTAAACACTCTGGTCTGTGAGGTCATGGATATCAGCAGTTCAGAGTGGAGAGGGTCCACCTCACTGTCCAGGTAGACCATGTTCAAGGTGCAATATAAAGAAGACGGTATACAAGTTACAATTCTGCTGCTGTTGCTTTTGCCACACCTTTAATGAGTGGTGGCACTGTGATTCCACAGGATAAGAAGAAGAAGAGTCTGGCAAATCTGTAAGGGAGGCTTAAAACAGAATCTGATCCTCCCTTCATCTCAGTGCTGCAGGTTGCTTTGGCCAGCTAGGAATTTTTTAGTTCTATTACAGGCATTTTGGTGTTAAAATACTGGCATGTAGTAGGAGACAGCAGTGTTATGACAGTTCTGGACTTCACACTGAGGCTTGTTCTGAGAATTAGAGTGTAATTCCTGTGTGTATTACAGTATTTTTTTTTAAGATTTCATAGCTGAGATGATTACTATAGAAAATAGGGATCCAAAATATAGGTGTAAGCTTTTCATTAAAACTAATTTTTGACCAAAAGGTTTCTTCATGTGACCAATCTGATTCAATAAATGATCAATTTCATAACTTAGGATTTCACAGCCTACAGGTCAAGGAATGGAGGAATTGGACTAGAGGAATGAATGCAGGCAGACTTGACCCTGGAATTTCCAGCATTTTGCATGGTTGACTGCCTGTCTGATAATGCTGGCTTAGCAAAATTTCTAGAGATACAATGAAAAAAAAATACTAGTTCTGCAACTAAGATATGTTTAGGTACAAATGAAACAAGTTTGCCTCGGTTTGTTTTTTTGGTTTTTGTTTTTGTTGGTTGTTTGTTTTTTTGTTTTTTTTTTAAATGACATAACACACAGTATATTAAGGATGATGTCAAGACTTTCCCTACTACTTTTCCCACATATGATGTCTTCTAGTTAATTGAGAAGTTGCAGTTTCTTTTATTGGACACACCACCAAATGAGATAACAGAAAAAGAAATATTCCAGTACCAGGAATCTATTCTGGAACTGCAGAATCTGCTTCATCAGAAGTACAATGGAGCTACAGAGCACCTGCTTAAAGTAAGATTTACGACTTTGAAGTGGTATTATGTGCAGTGCCCATAAGGTTAACTATAAGTGTCTTGTTATGATGGTTGGTTTTCTTTGTTCTTAAACTGTCATAAAGATTGGTATGTGAGTTTCCAAATTCAGCACTTGTGTTTTCAGATCATGTGTATAGCAGATAACAGACTTGTAATTCTTCAAAACCCATGAAATTCTTATCTTTACAGGGGACATTCCCATCATTAAGACATTTAAGATTAAATTATTGTGAAATTTTGTGAGATCTGCAGATTGTTGAATGCAAGGGGCACCACATGAAATTTCTTTCCTATTTTCTCTCAATGATTTAAATTAAAACTTGTTGAATATATTAAAAAAATCAAAAGTAAAAAACAGGCTATAAGATTAGCTTGTATGTATTTTTTAATACAAGTTCTTATGACTAAAATGTTTTTTTAAACTAAGATCTTGGGAAAAGGAAAGAGTATTTAAGCAAGAAAATGAAAATGTATTTTGGAATCTGTTCCCTGAGTTGTATGTATAGGTAGTGATCTTGCTTGCTATTTTAAGTGTATTAGTTATATATGTAAGTAAGTTTAGCAAAAGAATATTGCTAGAGGAAACAAATAAAAGGAAGAGGAGTAAAGGAAATAGTGAATCCATTTTTTGTTTGTCCACAGCCAAAACTAGTTAAGAAATGTTAAATTATTGATTATCGTTACTGAGTTTAGGATTAAACGTCTAATGTAAATGTCGTTTCACAAGTTTCAAATTGACAAAATTATACAATAATCTGTGCAGTGACTGTAGGATAGGAGGGCTTTATTGATGAGTAAGTCCTTCCATTTATTTATTTATTTATTTATTTATTTAACTTGTCCCGAGAGGTATTTTTGGGAGCACATGATTAAGGGAGTTAGGCGGTACCATTGAATGGGATGATGTTAGACCCCATATTTGGCAGTATTTGACTGACAGAATTGATGAAGTCAATTGATGAAGAAGAATCTTGTTAAAATTTTAACAAAGAGGTCTGAGTTTATAACTGTCATGTTTTAGTACATAATTAAAACATACCTGAGCTTGGCCTGGTGTATTTTTATTCCTACTTGTGTTTTTCTATTTATTCAAGTGTAAATGCAAGTAAATCAAAGTGATATAAATAAGAAGAAAACATGTGGTTTTTTTCTTTGTAGACAGCTAGTATGTATGAAGATTCTGAATCCGGAAATATGCAGGCAGTCATAAAGGACAAAAATGTTACTTTCTGTATTTGGGCCAATCTGAAGAAGAAAGTAAGGTAACAGCAAAGTGAAATTCTTAATTTGCAATGAGGCCTGGCCTTGTCTACCCAAGGCAAGTGAATACTGAGAACCAGTTTCTCAACCTCTTTCATGTCAAATAGCATTCATTCTACAGACTCCCAACTGATGTATCTCACACCAAACTGTTGCTAAGGAAGTTACTACTTATATCAGCATTTTATTACAGAAATGGGAATGTTTTGTATATGTGTATACTTATAAATAAATATATCTATAATTTTTGTTTCTTAAAATTATACAGTAGAATGCTGTTACTACCAGAACATTTTTAAAGGAAAACAGTGGAATTCCTGCAGAGAGTTTAAATTCCTCTGGAAGTAATGTTTCTTGCTGATGCATTAAATAGTTTCTAAGCTGTTACAGTTGCTTGCAAATTGATGAATGATGCTTTGTACTCAGTTCTCTGTTAGATAAAAGTTCTGGAGCCTGGGATGCAAATATTTTCCATAGTGGGTTCTGAATCTAAGTTTATTTTCTGTATTGGGTTGCCCTTTAACTGATACATTTTTCAAAACAAGATTTTTAAGCGACTTCCTGCACCCACTTCACAAATATGAGGAATAAATTGGTGAAAGTACTTTGCCTTGACTAAGGACCTGTCGGTCTAAGCTTTGCTAAGGCAACTGGAAGGCTGGTTGCTTAGCAATGTCAGACTGACCTGCAGGAAAAGCCCATTTTGGTTAGCATTAAAGCCTTTCTGTTATCTTAGAGATGTACTTAAAATTTCCAAACAAGAATTGAATCTCCTTTACTAGCAGTTTTTTAGAACTTGTGATCAGCTGGTCTTACCCCAAAATAAGTATTTTTTGAATTGTTCTGGCTTTGGTTGAGCAGGAATTACAATGAGTAATTGTGTGTATCTGATGAAAGAATCCAAGTTTCACAAATTATATACTTGATTGGCTTGAGAGGTGGGCCCATGCCAGCCTCATGAAGTTCATGCAAGCCAAGTACAAGTTCCTGCACCTGGGTTGCAGCAATCCCAAGCACAAATACAGGCTGAGTGGGGAATGTATTGAGAGCAGCCCTGAGGGGAAGCACTAGGGAGTGTTGGTGAGAAGCTCAACATGAGCCGACAATGTGCACTGGCAGCTCAGAAAGCCGGCTTCAGCCTGGGCTGCATCAGAGTAAGAGTGAGCAGCAGGTTGAGGGAGGTGATTCTACCCCTGTACTTAACTCTGGTAATACCTCACCTGGACTACTGCATCCAGCTTTGGACTCCTCAGCACAAGAAGGACATGGACCTGATGGGATGGATCCAGAGAAGGGCCATGAGTCTGATCAGAGGGCTGGAGAACCTCTTCTATGGGACNTGGCAGCTCAGAAAGCCGGCTTCAGCCTGGGCTGCATCAGAGTAAGAGTGAGCAGCAGGTTGAGGGAGGTGATTCTACCCCTGTACTTAACTCTGGTAATACCTCACCTGGACTACTGCATCCAGCTTTGGACTCCTCAGCACAAGAAGGACATGGACCTGATGGGATGGATCCAGAGAAGGGCCATGAGTCTGATCAGAGGGCTGGAGAACCTCTTCTATGGGACAGACTGAGAGAGTTGGGGATGTTCAGCCTGGGAATCAGAAGGCTCCAGGGAGACCATATAGTGGGCTTCCAGAGTCTGAAGGAGGCCTACAAGAAAGCTGGAGAGGGACTTTTTACAAGTGTGTGTAGTGGTAGGATGAGAAGTAATGGCTTAAAACTGAAAGAGGGTAGATTTGGATTAGATATAATGAAGAAATTTTAAACTGTGAAGGTAGTGAGGCACTGGAACAGGTTGCCCAGAGAAGCTGTGGATGCCCCAACCCTGAAAGTGTCCAAGGCCAGGCTGGATGGGGCTTTGAGCAACCTGCTCTAGTGGGAGGTGTCCATGCCCATGGCAGGGGGATTGGAATTTGATGATCTTTAACGTCTCTTCCAACCTAAACCGTTCTATGATCTGATTAAGTTAGCCTCCTGATGCTGCTCTTAGCCTGTTCGTTACACTGTCACCAGGATTGGTGACTCTCTAATTCTGTTGATTATCAAAATTATATCTGTGTACTTCTGGGTTTTATTTGGAAGATGCTGAGGCTGATGTAATGTAGACATCTGGTGACTTCACCTATGTAGGATTTTCCCATGAAGTTAGTCAGGCACTAAACTTAAATTTAATTAATTTAAATTAAATTTACCAGAAATGTACTGTGTAGAAGAGCTGCCGTCTGGTTTTTGCCTCACTGTAATCCTATCAAGATGGTTATTTTTGCAGCTCCTGATCCCCTTAATACAGTTACAGTTTTTCAGGAGGGGCTTACAGATATCTGTCAGTACATGACAGCAAGCATAGCGTGACATCCCACTCTATTTCTTAGACTGTGCCTGTGTCGAAAATAAATTCATGTGACTTTTAGTGTAGAACATAAATTTGAATACTTATGAAGAAATATGAAAGTAAATGCTGCCAATCTTACTTGGGAATGTTGTTTGGCTTCTTTTAAACTGTTATTTATAGGTTCAAAAATCATGTGTTTTGTGATGTGGAGCATGGATTTGATCTTCCAAAGTCACTGGCTGTGAGCAGTGTTGCTATTCGCATATTGCATACGCATTACGATCATGTATCTCCACTTTGGCTGCAGTGTCAGATTGTGCCGAAACTGGAAGTCCTAGATAGCGAAGAGGTAACTCAGCCTTCAAAGGACAATGTAGAAGAACCAGAAGAAGAGGAAGAGAAAGCCAGAGAAAAACCCAACATGCCCACTGAAAAAGAAATGTGTTCTGATGGGAGAAAGGTAGGTAAAAAAAAACCTCACCAAAGGATATTCTACCTCACTGTTGTTACTTAAAACTCAGTCACAGTCTAACAACTTCTTAATGTGTCCTGTGTCTGAGAGAGCCAGGTTCTTAAATGTTTTACAGAATAAAGGCAACTTGTGTTAATATTAAGGCAACTTGTCTAGGCAATTTGTCTATGGCAACTTGTGCCATAGACCTTCTCAAGAGAGTGGAAAGTGGATTGCCAAAGACTGTTGTACAGAAGATAGAAGGCGACGTCTGGAAGGCTGTGGTAGTTGTTGTCAGTTGGCATTTGGTTGGCATTTTAAGGGCTGGATCAATCTGTGAGGAATGTTAGATGCAATTGTAAGCTATTTCCATAAATCTGTGACTTCTTTTCTGCTTCTAAGAAACAGACAGCCCCATAAAATCACTGTAGGAACCCAATACTAGGACAATTAGCAGCGTGCAGAGTAGATTCAGTTCAGCAGGTCTGGGTTGTGCAGTTGCTTGGTTGCTCGGTGTCTGTTTTGCCACCAGAGTGAGGGCTTTCCCAATGCTGTTTCCATTTGCTGGATTCTCCTCCTCAACATGTCAATGGAGTACCTTGGCTTCGGGGGCTGTGGGGCTGGCTTGTTTTGTATTCTGGTTACCGGCTTTGGGTTTTTCACTTTCAGTATTATCTGTGACCAGATAGAAAACTCAGAAAACTCAGGTTCTCTGTCTAAAATTTCTGTACCAGTAACTGTGAACCATCATGTTTAGTGCATTTTTTAATATGTTTGGAACAACGATCTTTGCCTTTTTCCTTTAAAGTCCCTGATGCCTTCTAGTGAATCAGTGCTTGAAATTCCATTTTTGTTCATTCCTTTTTTCTTTGTGTGTGACAAAGCAGTTTTCACCTACATTTTTAAGACTTTTCAGGCTCCTCATTTTGTTCCTTGTCTTTTGCTTTCCCAGGTCTTAGTCTCTTTCTGTCAGTCCAGTTTTGTGAATTGTTGCCTCTGAGGATTTCCCTTGTCTCAGCTACTGCAGTCCTTCCTCTGATGCTCTGCCTTGAGTTCCCCCACCCCATATGTGTGTAAACACTTATAGAATCATAGAATGGTTAGAGTTGGAAGGGACCTTAAAATCATTGACTTCCAACCCCCTGTGACATGGGAGGTTTACACCTCCCACTAGAGCAGGTTGTTCAAAGCCCCACTCAGCCTGGCCTTCCACACTCCCAGGGATGGGGCATCCACAACTTCTCTGGGCAACCTGTTCCAGTGTCTCAGCACCCTCACAGGAAAGAATTTCTTCCTAAGTTCTAGTCTAAATCTCCCCTCTTCCAATTTAAAACTGTTACCCCTTGTCCTATCCCTACAATGTCCTGACAACAAGTCCCTCTCCTGCTCTCCTGTAGGCTTCCTTCAGGTACTGGCAGGCTACTAGAAGGTCTCCCCAGAGCCTTCTCTTCTCCAGGCTGAACAGCCCCAGCTTTCTCAGCCTGCCTTCTTAGGAGCAGTGCTCCATCCCTCTGGTCATCTTTGTGAGCCTCCACTGGACCCGTTCCCTTAACCCCTCACTTCTTTCCTCCTCCCCTCATTTCTTTCCCCTCACCTTCTGTCCTGTTCCAGGAGAGGTGTCTTCCTTCCACGCACTGGCAGGAGGTGCCCATGCCTCCGAATGGTTGGCTTATACACTGAGCCGCCGTTTGTCTACTCCTGTGCTTCCAGAGGAGACAAGGATGAAATCATATCTGGGTTGGAAATTTGGCTGGGAATCTAGGGTAATGTTTTGAAAATAGAAAACACTCTGAGAAAGGGAATAAATATCATGGGCAAAGCACAGGCTATGACTGCAGGTGGGGGTTCTGGCAGAGTTTCAGTATGGCTTTCAATTCAGTGTTGGCTTAAGTTTGCTTTGTGTCAGCGTTCTAGCTGTAATGTCAGCATAAACAAATTTTTGAGTGCACACACTGCTAAAAAGGTAAAGTGTGTGTATGGTACTTGGATGAGATGGCTCTAGATGGAATTTGCTGTGGAACTGCAGTAATTATTTTATGTTTATCTCTATTTATATATCTGGTTACAAAGTTGGAGAGCACCTTCAATCAAAACTATTTTTGCTAGCTAAGGAGAAGTGATTTCTCCTAAAACCTTGACCCTGTTGCAAGGTTGGTGCAAGCATTGCTGGAGGAGTGGGGCTATACTCTTTCTCCTTGAAGGAGGTGCTACCCTCTTCTTTACTGTGTCTGTCTCTGACTAATGAAAAAACATGTTTTGCTTTTTATCTAGAGTGCTAGCTCATTCAAAGAAAGCGATAATATGGCTGGTGTAAATGAGACAGAGGAGGAAATCGAGAAGAAATCTGAAATCTTAGACATACTATCACAAGGTATTTGGTTAGTTTATGTACAGTACTGCAATATTATTTATCCTAAATATTTTATTTTATATATGGAAACATTGTTATATAGATTTCTATGTGAATGGAACAAAGTTTGTAAATATATTGATTTGTTTCGATAACACTTGAGGTTTGTTGACCTTTCTATTAATGATTGTTAAATGCAGGGGTGAAAATAGGACAAATAGGAAGATGGATTTTGTACCCACACTTATTTTAATTATTTTTTTATTTATATTTATGTTCATGGACATATGTATTATGTTTATGTATGTGTATTATTATACACACATTTATGTATGTTTATGGGTGAGACAGAAAACCTTCAAGAATCTGCCAGGCTATATAGTGAGATTGACTTCTTCAGAAAAAAGTGATTTAAATGCATATAGTGAAAGGCATTCAGGTAGTGTAAATATTACTAAGCATTATTTAAATGTGTGCTTAAAACAAAATATATGCTGATATGCTTTGCTAAAAGAGGGCCCAATTCTAAGAACTAAAACTGTTTATCTGTCCCATATAAGTTGTTAAAAATTTCTTCAGTGTTGTGGTTGTCGTTTGGCTTAATAAGAGTCAGTTTTCTTGTACTATGGTCTTACATAAAAGAACTGCAAACTAAGTTCAGCATAGTTTAGCTGAACTATACAGCCTTCTCCTTGTAAAAAAAAAAACACCCCCAAAAACCGTCACTTTCTGCTGAGCATAGTCCAAGCAACCAGTTGTTAGGCTAAACCCTAACGACCACCCAAATGAGGTGGTTTTCCAGAAACTGTAAAGAACTTGGACTTCATTTGGAGGAAATTGCTGCTTTATTTCAGTAAGACTTTGCAAATCCCTACCACAGTACTAGGTGAAATGTGTGTGCACACAGAAGCGTGCTAACTATACCTGAATGTCCTCAAGCTTGTTTATCTGCTTTAATAACGAGAGGCAGCCTATAAAATTATGCTTTTGCTGGCATGCTCATGATTTGCAAACCCATTCAACCGATTTTCAGAAAGGCGTCTACTCAGTTACCAGAAACTCAGTGAAAATGGGCAGCCAGGTAGAAGAGAGGGGGAAAAAACAGGACTGCAACAATAGCAAGTTCTTCTAGGGATTTAGCTTCATTGTACCAGTGTTAAGAAGTTAGTTACCTTGGGAGAATGAATACTTTTGTTTAGAAGTACACTTTAACTTGCTTAGAAGTAATTGTTTAGAAGTAATTGTTTAGAAGACACTTTAACTTGCTTTTCAAAACAATGATTAAAAAATATTTAAGTGCAAACTACCACTGTGGCTGGTGGTAAACTATAAATTTTTCCTGTAATTTTTTTTTGTTCTGACTACCTGAAAAAGGATGTTCTGTTGTGTGAATACAGCAGAATAAAATACTTGCATAATGCTACTAAATCTGATGTTATAAACTATACACCATTTTCACTTCTATTTGAAAAAGCTTGAAGGTAGCTTCTATAGATATTTGTAATTTTTTTTGAGGTTATCTCACTCTCTAAAACAAAATTTCTTAAGATTTACAGCACTTGTTTTTACAGTATTGAACACTTCCGTCCTCCTGTAACATCTAGTGCAATGTTTTATGTGGGTGTATTTGGTTGGTTGGGTTTTTTTAAAAGAAAATATTTCTAGGCATTTTCCTCCGTGGTATTGATGCTTTCTAATATAATTTTCTAATTAAATAAAACTATACATTCAGTATCTACATAATTATGCATGGGGAAAAAAAAAAAACCAAAACAAAACAAATTATTTTTGTTACCTGGAAGTTTTGTTTCATGTTAAATCCCTCTTACTCTTCATAAATATCATCTGTCTTTCACCTTCAGCACATGACCTGTAGCTGCCTGTTATTTTTCTATTAGCCTCATTTCTTTTTATATAATGAATACAATACAATCTTATTAAACCTGACCAGAATTTACTGTAGTCTATACTTATGAAATTCTTCTGTTGTTAATGACGTGACTCATTTTGTCAGTAAAACCTTATTCCTGTAGAAATCTTGTTGACTTGACTACAAAATTAGAGTAGAGCTTAATCTATTCAAAAGCTCAGTACCAAAACAAGAAGTGCTTTTTATTGTCTAACTGTCCTTCCCCACATTCCAGTGAATTGTTAACCAAGATTTGGGCAACACCAGTAGATGGTGCTGAAATGCTGCAGTGTGCAAAGTACTTCTTCCACCACATGGGTTTTCCCTTTGCAAAAGGGAAAAATAGAAGTGGGAAACTTCGGGATCATAGTTTAAGCACCAGGTTAATTCATGTTGTTTGGCTATATGTTTGGTTTTTTGTTTTGGGTTTTTTTTTTTTTTTTTTTGTGTTTTTTTTTTTTTTTTTTAGTTCAGGTGCCACTGATGCAGGAGGAAACAAATGAAGAAAAAGAGGTGATAACTGATGAAAACATTGTTGATTTGCAACAGTTTGTACCAGTTGGTGGTGTGTACCATATCGATGCACTGCAGCTTCCGCCTCAGGTCAAAAAAATCAAGGACTGGAATATGGTGGAGGTAAGTGAGGAGAGAGATTGCACCCCATGCAGTCCTCTTCCCTGTCATCCTTGAAGAGCTGTTTGGAGGTGTCACCACTGTACACAAGCAGCGTGTACATGATTGCTTTAGCAGCAAACTAAAGGACCAAGTGTTTCAACCAATTTTTGGAACAATTATGAGAAGCAGATCAGCCTGTTCTACGGGAGCTGTGTGCTTAAAGGCATTTTCTAGGTCAGATTGCTGTGCTGGAACATACTTTTGGCCAAAGTAAAATCAAAGTTGTTAGTTGGTCATATATAAAAGGTACACTTAAAAAAGGATGGTAACAAAATTACTTTCAATTCAGTGCCAGGCTCTGTAAGATACTTGAGGACTATAGACAATGTGTTCTAGTTTTCCTACTCGTAGAGCCTGATGCAGCATTAATCTCCATCACTAATAAATATTAAATGGTGTGTTAGGAAACTCCACAAGTGATTAAATGGAGTTAAAAAAAAAAAAAAAAAGAGTAGGGTACTGCATTTTCTAATAAAAAATATTATCTGTCCTTTTCCCGTGTTGCCAAAGTTACTTGATGTTGGATTGGAGGCTTACACATATCCCCCAGAAGAGACTGAAGATGCCACACATCCACCCATACAGATAACCCTTAGGCTTTCTGACAACGTGATGTATTTTAAGGATCCTGTGGTAGCCCGATGGGATCATGCAGGTACCAGTTTAAGGCATAAATGTATTTTAAGTTTGGATAATGGAATTTATACCTGAGTTTGAGTATTTCCAGAATGTAATATTCTACTTACTAGAAAAGTATGAAGTACCTATACTAGAGTAGAATCTATTAAAATAGTTTAACGTTTGAAGTTGCTGTTGAAAATGAACTTATGGACAAGTAAAAAATGACAGTTATATTAGTATTTGTATTTCTTTTGAGATTAAGGTGAAGTTTTCCTGTCAAAATTACCCTAGTTTTGTACTTAAAGACAATTAGAATGAGGGGGGTATTTTGCCTTAAATTAATTCTCTTTGGATTGCATCTAGCATTTTATCTTAACTCTGAATACCATCACAAGCAGAAGTTTTACATAGGCATCTTTGTATTTTTACATCCCTTTGGTAAAGGCCAACAGTGGAGAACTGATTGCATCAGCAACATAACATATAAAATGCAAGAAAAGAGTATCACCTTTGATATGGATGCATTTTACACAATAGCACTTCTCCAGGATGTTCATTGCAACATGCTATATCAGGCATGGGAATTGCGACCTACTGGTATAGATGAAGCACTACTTACAGTTACTACACCCTTTGCAACAATTCAGATACAAATTAAGGTAAATTTTTTTTTTTTTGGAAGACATGTGCAGATTTAAAAAAAAACAACAAACAAACCAGAATTATTGGAGTACCCTTTATTAGGAACCACAAGGGCAATTTGGATCTCACTGTTCCCTAATGCAATGTGATGGAGGATCTCTTCTTATCCAAGCCCTGTGAGGAAAAGAACTGGTCATATAATTTCTATTATTTTCTGTGAACTACTCAGAAGAAAGCATTGGTATGATTGTTTTGCAAAGTTCCAGTAAGTGCTTTGGTGTTAATACTACTTTGCTGAATTTAAGATTGCTTCACCACCTAAAGACTTCAAAATTGTTTCTTTTGGTGTAGGTGGGAGAAGAGAGAAGTAAAAGCGTTTCAAGCAACCTACTACTAATGCTACTTGTTCTTTCTAAAGGCTCAAGATACACATGATTATCTATCTGCTCATTGCAATATAAATCAGTTCAGTCATAGACATGATTTTAAGAGTCAGTATTGATCCAAGCATGGGCTAGTAGATCAGCAGAAAAAAAATACAGAAAAGTAGCTTTCTTCAAGATACGTAGATGAAAGTTCTCAGCCCAGAGTGGTAAATAACGTATGCAATATCCAGAAGAGCAAAGATACTGTTACTGTTTGATATGAAAACTGGGAAAATAGCATTCACAACCAGTAAGTTGCTTTCCCTGGTTTGTACAACAGGGTTATCAGTGTATGTTGTCTTCAGTAGTGGTAGAAGAGGAGGATGTGCTTTCCCATGTGACAGGAAAATGGATAAGTCCACTTGACTTAAGAGCGGTTTTGAAAAAGGCCGGTGTGAATATTTTCCCAGGGGAGCATTCTCACAAGTACGTCTCTGTGAATAAGAAGGTAAGTGGAGGAATGGTTGGTTTTCCCTAGTAGGTTTTTTCTTTTTCCAACCTATTTTTCACATGGGTAACATTTTCTTGTATGAAGACCTGTTGTGCAGAATCAGGTGGCAAGTATACGAGTGTTCTGGCAGCTTACCCCGTGTACCCAGTGCTGGTTAAAGCAAGCTTTTTCTTACATTTGAGCAATAAAGGGAATTAGACTGAATGGTATATATGTTTTCTGACTTGTACTTTTGCATTACAGGCTCCCCTAGCAGAAGATAGGGCATATCAGCAGATGGCACTGGTTGCATCTGCTTTTGCTTTTGCCTGGAGCAAGTGGAATCTAGAAGCAGGTCAAGAGAAAGTAGTGTTCAAGGTTTGTGGATTTAGATGAAACTCCTAGAGAACAACAGTTTAAGAGATATATCTTGTAGAAGTCAATTGTTTCTATTAATCTCAAACATTGTCTTCTAGCACAGCAGTTTTAAGATTTATGGTTGACTTCTTAGTAGGGTTGAATAAGACTTCAGAGCCTGCTTTGCAGCTGGTCTATTTGTGAGTTTTCTAATGGGACATGTGTTCCTGTAACAAATACACTTGGTAACATGCCAGGATTTATAACTGATATATCAGCTATCAAGCTGCTAGCCAAGCCTAAGATGACTTATGCTGATTTTCATGAGTAGCAGCCTAGTATAGCTGAATGGTGATCTGGACTCTTCTTGTCCATATGAGTTTTTATGTTCTCCATACTGTAAAGGGGGGAAATAAGTGACTTAAACATTAATTGGTTTCCCTCTGTGAGCTAGAACACAAGTATTAGAACTTCTCCCAGACAGAAAAATACTCCCAAGTTTTGGTTGTAGACCCAGAATGTCATACTTGTGAGATCTTGAGAAGCTCTCCCGCTCTCTTCAGTTAAATGCATTAGTCTATATTTAATCCCAGGAGAAAGTACTAGAACAAACAATGCCTGTTGCACCTAGCAACTGGCCTCTCCACAGAAGTGGCCAAAACTTGCATTTTACAGAGGCAAACTGGAAGACTTTGGTGCTGATACAGTCTCTTAGGCACAGAGTGCAAGTATTGTTCTAGGAGGTCAAAGCAGCATCTTGGTTGCATTGTCATATTATGCTCATAAGTGTACCAGAATTTATAATTTCATACTGGCAGTGTCATGGGCTTCATCTTAGAGCACTGGTTTTATTTTTCCCCTCCAACAGGTAAGTGAGCATCTTAAAGCAGATTCTGTTGAAGACAAAGACTGGTCTCTTTACATGTTTAATGGTCAGAAAGCACAAAAGCTCAAGATCACCGAAACCAGTGAAGCTTTTTCAGAAGAGCTAGAAGAAGATTCTGAATTTCACTCCACACTCTACCATATGCTTAAAGACTTTGCCAGCAAAGAGGCAATTGATAAAGTGGAAGCAGCAAGCTGCCTGTTTATTGATGTCGTATATCAGCTACTCCTTGCTACAAGAGTATTAACATACTCTTAAATACTGCATAAATAAAGCAGTTTTAAATAAAGCATACTGCATGCTTTCCATTTAAACTTTATTATCAAAAGCTTTCAACAAAGTTGCATTTCAAGCCTTGAATTCTTTTCAATTCAAATAATTAGAACAGCTTCAATGACTAAAATGCAAATAATTCCATCCATACAGCAAAATAAGTTCTTTATTCTCCTGTGGCTAAACCACTTAGTCATTTATTGTTAGGCATGTTCAAAATTACTACCTGCTTTACTGTAAACACAAATAAAACCAAGATATTTAGGTACTTGTGAAGATGACTTTTATCAGAATGGGGCAGAAGAAAATTATTTCGCAGTTTCAAGTCATGCTGTTAAAAAAAAAAAAAAGAGAAAAATCATCTCAGAACACACCCACAACCTAACCAACTAACTCCTATTGGGAGCCTTAAGTAGTCTAGCTCAGCTTCTCATCCAGAACTTGCAAGTATAACTACAGAAGTCAGAACCTTTGTTATACAGGGGGTGGTCCATTGTGTTGAAGTCCCGTGTATGGCCACAACAGTTGCTGTATTGAAGTCCAGGAGTCCCCAGTTCCAACAGGTGCTGCATCCGCTGGTCTTTGAAGAGACAGCCCCGTGAGGAAGCTTGTAAGAGCAGCAAGCAGTACCAGGATGGAAACAGAAACCCAGAGAGTTTTGTTTGCATTGGAAAAGGAAGCCTTGAAATGGGATGCCCATGATGACATTAAATTGCACCTGTGCAGGAGTCAGTCACAGAGTGGTTCAGTTTTTCTTCAAAACTTGGAAGCCCTCTTTGCACCCCACTCCCCCAGCCCAGAAAACCTCTAAAGCAAACCAGACCCCACAAACAAACATACACATCCTTAACTATCAAAAAGTGACAAGGTTGTTAGTGTATTGGGTGCTACATACAGAGGTAGCTTATGTTTCAGATCTATGCTGCCATGCAGGTCATCAAGAAACCTTCCCTGTAGAGAGCACTAGTCTTACGTGTTATTGTTTTCTACAGATTTTGTGCCTTTCTTGAGATTAGGGAGAATTCTTACTCCCACTGACTACCCAAATCCTAGACCTCCATCCTTTATCAAATAGTAGGAAACAAAATATATTGGTTCTTGTTGTCTTCTCAGTTTCATACACTAGCATAATTCCTTGTCCCCTCCTTGATCTGGAATGCTCACAGTGGATAGCCTAGGATATTCATATGGAAAAAATAGTTCCTCTGCAGAGACAGCAGATCTTTTCAGCAACACAGGTGTTTCTAGGGGATACTTGTTTAGGATGGCACTCTCTTCCCTGACTTCAAGTAGTCTGATAAATTAGCTGGAATAGTCTGGAGTTAGTCTTGAGAATTACTTGTGTCTCAGTGCCTGCCAAAGCTTCTGTTAAGTTTTGCACAGGCCTCAAACCCTTGATCATTTCTACAAGGGTATGTGTTTGCATGAGCTGGTGGCCCAGATACCACAGCGTGACCAGAAGAGGTGGGATCACAGCACGAGGCTCCTCCTTGCCTCACAGTTTAGGATCAGTAAGGAATCCCTGGTGGAGTGAGTCTCTGGCACCTGAACATTACTCATTCCTAGTTGGTTGAAGAAGTCAGCATTAACCACCAAACCAAAACTACTGCTTTGCTTCCTCTTCCCCCATCCACCACCCAAACAGTGCTTCTCCTCGGGATGATGTGAGAAAACTTACGCTGACTCTAGGTTCCATTTGGAAGAATGTTTTCCTTTTTCAGAGATGCTTTCCTTCCTTGATGGTTCTTCTTGTACTTCAGCAGGTGATTCTGACTGCTCATCTCTGCAAGCAAGCATCAACAGTTCCAAAAGGTTTTCCATCTAGCATTTAATTTGACAGAGTTCACAATCACTTAACTTTATAGACCTGATCAGGCAGTGGACAGTTAAGAGTTCATTAATAATAAACCAACTAGCCCTGCACACACACCTGGAAGGAGGTTGCAGTTGAACTTACTTTATTTCAGGATGTTCATCTCCATAGTCTGCCCAAGAATACGTGCTAATGAACCGCTGTAGTGAAGGGCGCTTTTCATTCTGCTTTGCTCCTAGTCGTCCCCTGTCACATTTTAAAAGATATTTACCTTAATTTCCCCTTGGGATACATAGCAGGAAATTAGAAATTCAGCAGAGGCTTAATCATTTGGGTAGGCCTTAGACATAACTTCCAAAATTAGTTGCCTGAAAGTCAGATTATTTTTTTATAAATAAAAAAAAAGCAAAACAAAACACACCACAACCCCCATAAAACCAGAACAAAACAAAAACACCCAGATGCATCGATGCCTGCTGCCTAGATTTCATATTTTAGTTCTAAAGCAAGAAAAAAGCCAGTTGATTTTTTTAAATAAATCTCTACCATTAAGGAAAAAAAAAACCAAACAGCTGTAACATTTAGTTACAGAGGCTCATTTACCTATTTTACTGAAGCTCATAAATCTAATGTGAGATATTTACTGCTAGATACTCCATGAGCTGCTTAATACAGGCTTAGTTTGAGTTGATAAATATTTAACCCTATTCAAAGGCAAGCACAAGTCACTTTACCAACTGCTTGATCTCCTGTTGAATTTATCACTCTGCTCATCTCCATCAGGTTCACGGAGTTGGGCCTGGAGAAGAAGTTTGATACACTTACTGCACTGGCATTTTCCCACTTCAGCCCAGCCACTTTTGAGAAGGAAAAGCACCTCACCCTCTGGGAGCCCTTACTTACCAGTGGCAACCCAATACCTGCATTTCCAACACTCCTAGGCAACGTTGCAATGCTAACTCTTCGTAGGGATGACGACGGCTATACAAATAAGAGGCATTACTGACTATCAGTGAATGACTGGATTACTCACTGATCAAAAAATACCATCTGTTTCTATATAAAATGTATAGAAAAAACAGATGTTGCTACTTAGCTTGAAGAAACACACTGAGAAGAATGAAATCATAAGCAGAGCCAAAACCCTATTCTCTAAAACAGTATCTTTCCACATTAATTGCTTTTTCTCCCCTGGGCATCTGAAGTGAGGCTGGCTACATAACTTCCAGCAAGACTCTGACATTGATTGTATCTAAATTCTTCAAACGGTGCTCACAGGCATTTCAACAGTCAATTTGAATCACTCCCGTCTATTTTTTCATCTCTGCACTAAACCCTTCCTCTGTAGCCCTGATGAGAGAATTGTAAATGAACAGTATTTCTTCACCATTGGAAGAGAGTACAGCCATTTCAGCTTCTGTGAATGCTTCATCTTCTAATTGGGACCACATGCAGTTCCCTTGGGTTGGTGGGGAGAGGTGGGGGTGACTGAAAAATATATCCTCACATTTGATGACATCAGCCCGTGTTTAAGACAGAAAGCCACCAAGTCAAGCACATAGCAGAGCACCAGCACATGACAAAGCAAACTAAAACACAAATACATACACACTTAGAATGTCCCATTAGGCTTTAAGAGCCATTACCTTAAAGTTAAAAGAATTTGATAGCTTTTTATTCGTAGATTCATCTGTAAAGAGATCAAACATCAGAAAGGCTTACAGGAATGCAGTGACCTCTTTTTGCAACTCAAGTGTCTGTTTAAGTGAAAAATATGTCTGAGTACTCTCAGATTTCAGGAAAAAAGCTTTATATTTCATTAGATATGTTAATAATATTCATATTATACATACTCTACAAGCATCAATTTCTGTTGCTATCATTAGTGTATTCTTCTGTAATCAAGGCAGTGTCCTGTTACAGGACAATCTTCTCCAGTCAGGAATGGATGGTTGGTGATTGAGAAGGGTCTTGCAAGGATTTTACTAGGATGTAGGACTGCCCTTCTGGTTTTTAAAATACATTCTTTATTTTTCAGAAGAATTTAATACTTATTTTGACAAAGGCAACTGCACAGTAGCATCTGAAAACCTGACCACTGTACCATCTGCTTGGGGGGAGGGAGTGTGGGGTGTGTGGCAGGGAGACATGAAATTTAGAGCACCTGCAATTAAGGAGTCTGCAATTTGTATTTAGAAAAGAGCAGGAAGCATCTGTAAAGATCAGTCAGAGCTCAGCTATCTAGAAATAGTTACTAGGAATACTCCAATGTGAGTGAGCACCCAAATTTACTGCTCACAAGGATCATCATCACCATCACATATACACACTTTTCTTAAAGCCAGAATACAACTGCATACTTGTAATGTTTCCCCCCAACCTTGAGATTCATGACAATTTACATACGCATGTAATTTCACAGGCTTGTTTCCAATACTCTTAGTAAATTGCTATTTTTCATCCCCTGCATTTTCAGGAAAGGAGATACAACAGCCACACAATCCCTCCACTTAAGACATTAAGACCCTTACCTAATTATAGCTATCTGGCAGGTGCTAGGAGGAGGAAAGACAAAGCAGCTTTTATTAGTTACCTCGATCTCCAAGAGAACTAAAGGATCTCTCATTCTGGAGCAAGACTTGTTTCAGCTCCTCAAGTTCTGCATGTTCCTTTGCGTACATACGCTTCAGGTTTTCCACATGTTGAATCATTACTTCCACAGCCTTGCTGACACGGCTCTCCTGATGGAGGGCAACAGTAGTAGAGAAGATGTGGCTCTATGAGGAACTCCATGTTGAGATTTTAAGACAATTTTTTTTTTAAACCCTTCTACCCAGCTACTCTCATCTTGCACCACTATGATGCAACATCCTCTCATTTTTTGTCCACCCATTCAAAGTTTTACTACAACTCATCTCTTAACACAAACCTAATTTACACAGCTCTCACTTCTTCAGTGGTTACCCTTATCCTAACAAAAATGAGTCTTCATTTTCTGAGCCTTTACAACTCCTCCTCCTTATCTCTGCCTATGATCTACAGTCTCAGCTGCCATTGCACATTTACTAGTATTGCCAAGTCATATTTTCATGCTGTTCTTTGGTATTATACACAATTACACATAACATTTGAGTAGGTCTTTGTAAATTTCCATAGATTTAGCTTATTAGCTGTCCTTAACTCGCAGAATTACCATTTAAACTAGTGTTACCACATTTCATTCTTGTGGGTTCTACTGTATACATCCCTCTGCTGCATGGTTCTCTTGGATTTTTGCTTGTTTGAGGTTTTTTGTTGTTGTTGTTGTTTTAAATCTGATGTGTGTTTTTGCACAATACTAGTGCAATGTAGCTGCTCTCACAGTGCCTGGGATTTCTTACAAAAAAGAGAGCTGAGAAAAGAAGGCTGGGACTAAGCTGTATGTAATGCAGACTGACCAGTACATGAGATTCCCAAGTTTCATTCTGTAATCAGAATAGCAAACAAATACTGCTATTCTTTTACATCTAGCAGCTTTTAACTTTGTACAAAGTGCATTTCCATGGAAACAGTTACCTGATTAATAGCTCCCAACATCTCTGCTCTACTGGCTACTCGGGCTGCATACTGGCCAAGGAACTGCAAGCTTTTTTGCAGCTTCTTAATGATTTCTTGTGCTTGGTTATCTTCTTCACACAAAGGAACTAAAGCCTAAGAGGCACATTGGTAAGAAAAACAGCATGAGCTATTAGTAGAGGAAGAAGGTGGAACCCAACTGATGAGGCTGAGGAGCTACATTCAGACCCATGCAGTCACAAGATCAGCATCCAACATCCTTGATCAGTGTAACTTGATATAGACCTTCAGCAGACAAACTTCAGCATATCTAGCATAAAACCAACTGAAGACAGGGGTTCTTGTCTGGCACCTGTGCAACAAGGAAAATTACCCACTGCCTGAGCACACTACCCTTCTGATGCTGTCTCAGATTTCAAGTGGGTCACTTCAGAACTTCAATCAGATATGCTTATAGAGTATACAAATGCACACCCCCCTAAAAAAAGCAGAAGAGATACTTTCACAGCCATTGATCCCATCCATCCTAACAGCCTTGTCCAACACTAACCTCTAACATCTTCAGAGCATTTGTGATCTCTTTTTTCAAGTTTTCTTCAGCTAGGTCTCGGGACCTTTCTTCAAGCTTCACTCTCTTGTCCAAAGTAAACAAGTCACATTTAAAACCTAAAGACAACCTCAGAAATTCAGCCTGTTGTGGGAAAAGAAAAGATTTCAGAATAATCCAGGTTACACAGAAACTTTTTAAGATTTGGATACTGACACGACATTGGGACCATACCCCACAAACAAAGCTATAGGAGATATACGGAAGAGAAAGCAAACACAGCCCACTTCTGCAGAGACAGGCTTCCCATCTGTAGCCAGAATAGGTGGTATCTTGGCAGCATGCAGCGTGCCATCTGTATCTTTTGACAAAACCGTCTTAAAAATCAGCACGTACTGCCTGAGAAAAGGTCACAACTACACTCCTTCAAGATTGCAAACAAGCTTTTTTAGTAGTGATAAATCTTTTGTTCAGTTTTACAGATTGCCACCTTTTCCTGTCCCTTCCAAAAATCCAATTGGGATTGGAAAGACAAATTTTTAGAAGACAACTTAAAAATACATCCAGTTTAGATTACTCAGCATCACTGATATCTAGTCCTATATAAAACAATCAGGCCTTACCTGCAAGATCCTTCTGAGATACTTAAGGATACAAGGAGTCAAGACTTACCTCCACTTCTTTCTCATTGGGAGACTCACTGGAGGATAAGAAGAAGCAATCATGTAGCAGACTGCAGCTTTAAATTCATACCTGCAGATGCTTTTTGAAAGTCAAAACACTTACGGTTCATTTGGCTTTGATTTATCTCCTTTAATGCCACCTGCAGAGGGTGAACTCCCTGAAAAGAAAGAAAGAAAAAAAAAGTTCAAGCAAAAGTAAAAAACCAGCCTCCTAGAAGCAGCTTCTGTCTTTAAAGCTCCAACAGAAGCCACTGTTAAAGATAACCAGTGTCAGGCTCTTGACAATTGAAAAAATTGTGTACTTCAGAGTACATTAGGATTAGTACCAGTAAGACAGTATAGCACTGCCACTTGTACAAAGCCCCAGAAGTTAGTTCTTTAGTTGTCTTCAACTAGCATTTAATTAGAATAGGAAAGGTTAATTATAGGTTTTAAGTCCCCAGCCCATGGGTTCATGAGCAAAAGGTGAGATGATTAGAAGAGTAGAGATGTCAAAGCACAGAGAAGTAGAAACATCAGCCTCCTTTTCAATATCCTATTACCCTGAAGTCTAGGTGGCATAAAGGATGTCACTGTACAAACCCTTGATGCTTTACAAATCTTTGGGGAGGGGAGGCATGGGCCAGAACTGTCTCAAATATCTCAACTCCTTTGCAACTCTTCAGAGATTTTCCTTCCTGGCTAGAGGAAGGAGGAGCCTGTTGGATTGGTACCTATGGAAGTCAGATAAGCAGGTTTTCTATGATAACATCTTCCTTCTCTTCACTGCTAATCCATGTTGATCCCTAATCTGCACCTACTATGCCTTCATGATAACTAGTGCGGGGCAGGCAGCGTTCTGCACCCCTTTACACAGCTCTTGAAACTGGTGACCAAGGCATGCACTCCCATGAGTTACATAGATGTGTTCAGCAAAAACCTCTTACCTTTCCCACTGGGAGCTACGGGTGGCACTTCCTCACTCTGCTCTTTATTATTTCTCTTCTCCTGGTCCATGTCCTAAAGCCATATCAGAGAGTAGTTATAGCAAGGGAACAACCACAACCCCACCGGAGGGGCCTGTCCTCCCCTCCAACATTTTGTTTTTATTTTGGTCACTGCTCAGCCAAACCTGTTACTAGGACTCTTACCAGGTCTTCTTTTAAAATGTTTTGAGATGTGGTTTTGTGTTCTTCCATCACTGGGGAGAATTCCTTCTTGGTCATATCCATTCCTGAGAAGAAACATTCCCAAAATGAAATGTAACAAAAAAGACAAAATAAGCCTCCAACACCCAGTGTACTAGCCCAACCGGGCTAAAAGAAATTGCAGAAAATGCCAGGGGAGGTCATTAAGAAGGAGAAGCAGCAGCAGAGAACAATATGGAGACATAAAGGAAAGCGTGATGATAATTATGTTTGGCTTGAAAAAAAAAAGAAAATAAAATCCCAGTAAGAAGTGTTACATACAAACAAGTAAGGATATTCCTAGTTGTAGTTGCTCTACTTGAAATTGAAAGATTTATGGTAATATATCCCTTGGTTAAATTAATTTCATTATTTTGCTATCAGCATGGGATTTTTTGTTTGTTCACTATTTAAAAAAAAAGACCGTTAATTAATTTTTATTTTAAATTCTTTAAGCACAGAAATGTGTACCCCCCAAAAAAAATCCCATGCACAAACTAACAGAAGTAGAGATGAGTATTTGTAGTTCTCATTCATGCTATGGAATATCAGATGAAACCAAAAAATAGATGCTACTTCAGCTGCTGTTACAGAGGAACTGGAGTGTAACCAGGTCATGAAATGCATGCAGTTGGGGTATTTCAGGTGGCTGTAAGCTTCAGTCTGACACTCGGACTGTCCTTTGTACCTAAAAGCTAAACTGGCAGGGTACTGATAGAGACAAGATAAGAACTCTCTTTGCCAGAAGAGTGATAATGAACTGGCAAGTTCAGGAACTGGTGATGCCAGTTCAAATGCAACACAGACTTTCAAGGACCACAGTTTAAGAGAAATTTTAAAAGGCAGACAAAAATATCCTCCAGGAAGACAGCTATTAATAAAAGACATAAAAAGGAAAATAGTTAAGAAATTGAAGAAAGTCTGAAAAATCCACTAGTTTCTTGTGTAGCAGCAACTCTACTAGCTATTTATACTTTTTAGAACATCTAGATTTTTCTTCTACTTTTTCTCTTTATGTAGTCATATACACACCCCCACACAGATGCAAGCCGAAGAAACGGCAAGAGAAAATCCAATCAAACCTTCAGGTTTGAAGTGCCTTTTTTTTCCCCACCCAGCCTTCACATGAATAATATCTTCTGCCTAGCTCTCCCTTTTGTCCCTGCTGATTTTTGCAGTAGCCCTGCATATCTGACCTGGCTCCCAAATGCCTTTAGAAGAGTCTGCATTCATGAGACCCCACCTGAAGTACCGTGTCCAGCTCTGGAGTCCTCAACAGAGAAAGGACATGGACCTGTTGGAACGGGTCTAATGGAGGGACACAAAAATGATCAGAATGATGAAGCACCTCTTCTGAGGACAGGCTGCAAGAGCTGGGGCTGTTCAGCCTGGAGAAGAGAAGGCTCTGGGGAGACCTTCTAGTAACCTGCCAGTATCTGAAGGAAGCCTACAGGAGAGCTGGAGAGGGATTCTGTCAGGAAGTGTAGGGATAGGACAAGGGGTAACAGTTTTAAATTGGAAGAGGGGAGATTTAGATTAGATATTAGGAAGAAATTCTTTCCTGTGAGTGTGGTGAGGCACTGGAACAGGTTGTCCAGAGAAGCTGTGGCTGCCCCATTCCTGGAAGTGTTGAAGGCCAGGCTGGATGGGGCTTGGAGCAACCTGCTCTAGTGGGAGGTGTCCCTGCCCATGGCAGGGGGATTTGAACTCAATGATTTTAAGGTTCCTTCCAACTCTAACCATTCTATGATTCTATAAGTGTTTACACACATACGGGGTGGGGGAACTCAAGGCAGAGCTGCAGAGGAGGAGGGACTGCAGTAGCTGAGACAAGGGAAGTCCTCAGAGGCAACAATTCACAAAACTGGACTGACAGAAAGAGCCTACGCCCTGGGAAAGAAAAACACTTTGAGGCTTTGAGAATTCTGGTAGTGGAAGGAGTCCCTGGTCGTGGCAGGGGGGTTGGAACTTGATCTTGAAGGTCCCTTCCAACTAACTATTCTGTGGTTCTATGATTGTGTGGTACTAGCAAAAACCACAAAGGGAAATTCATCAACGTCTTTGTTCTAGTACTAGAAACACTTTCTATCCAGAGATGTACAACAGGCAGCAGGACCTCAGAGTTTCAAGTTACTCAGACTGTTTCTGATCTGGTTTGCATATCTGTTTCCTCCTTGCCAAAGACCTCATATGAAAATTAACTGCAGAGGCAAATTGGAAGAAAGAAAATATGCTTGAGCAGAGGGGACTGAATTAGATGTCAGGAAGGTAGTATTATTGAAAGAAACAAGACTGAACAAGAAATGATGACAGGAAAAATACCTTAATTTAGGTAAAGTTTAAAAAAAATAGTTACAAACAAGCATGCACATGCATCCTGTGCTACTTATCTGGATTAGCTTTTTAAAAAATAGCTTAAATGCACTGTGTACAGGCACTCCAGTTTTGTTCAACTTTCAGGTTTAAGTGAAAGAAGCACTAGCAGATCTGATAAATTTAATTCTTTTAGGTGTTGATGTCTATAGCAACAGACAGAACCATACTCAAAGGCCTCTATTGTCATCTCTGTTCTTCAACCATCCTAGCTTCTTGTGCACTAAGCATCAGCTTTGAAAGAGAAAAGCATTATTTAGCCTATCTGTACATCACCCAACTTAAAAAAAACTACACAACAACAACAAACAAAAAACAACCAACCACACTAAAACATTTAGGTAAAACATACAGGGTTTAGTACCCCTATGATGTTCTGCCAGCTAGAGCAGGCAACAAGATTTCACATTTATATCTTCTACTGCTTAGGCCACTAGCCGCCTATAAGAAATTAATGCCTTATTCCTACTCAGAGATTCAGGGAGGGCTGAGAGCACTTGCAGGCAAAAACATCTGCAAATCCAGAAGTTTACAAGTTGTCAGTAAGATATATTTCTTACTGAACTTCCTCACTTCAAAGATGTGCTGGAAACAAGCCATTTCTTCACTGCATGAGCGACCATGTGCTGTGCTGCAGCAGTTACTTTACCTGAGAGAGAACCAGTCAGATCCTTATTGTTGCTTTTCTCCATTGCTACAGAAGTTGGCAGATCTTCCTCTTTTTCACGTAAGCCCTTGGGTGATTTTTGCTCCATACCAAGGCAGCCTATAATATCAGGCAATAGAAGACAGGGCTTTAACAACAGTAACTGCACAGACTTGTACTGAAAGTCTTGGAAACAGATATGTTAGAATCATAGAATAGCTAGAGTTGGAAGAGACTTCAAAGAACATCAAGTTCCAACCCCCCTGCCATGGGCAGGGACACCTCCCACTAGACCAAGTTGCTCAAAGTCCCATCCAGCCTGGCCTTCATCACTTCCAGGGATGGGGCATCCACAGCTTCTCTGGACAACCTGTTCCAGTGCCTCACCACCCTCACAGCAAAGGATTTCAAGTTCACGTAGCTGTGCCCTAAATTAAGGGCTTACCTGGTGCAGTACTTTCCAAAGAGGATGTGAAAACTTCTTCAGCTGCAGTTAAGTGATCACTGCCAAAAAAAAAAAATTCAGATACTCATCCATATTCTACAAAAAACATTTAAAAGCTTGCACAAAATCTGACCTGGATGGGATCAAACTGGCTGGTAGTGTTGGCTCTGCACCGTCAATCTTAAGATGGAAAGAAAGAAGAGTTAGTATCAGGGAAAGGTTTGTCTTGCGAGTAGAAAATCTGTATGTCAAAGTTTCAGTATTTCCCACAGCTGTGCCTAAATTATTTCAGCTGAAGAACTAGATGGTAAATACATGCAGATTCATCTGCTAGTTTAAAGCCATCCATCCAGTATACAGCTTAGCATGTTATCATCATTAGGAGTAATAATTGTGTTTCTGCAAAAGTCTTCTCTCAGGAATATTATTCATAGAGATATGTGTTTCAGGTTCCTGACTTCATGTTTTGCTTCTAAAGCACATTTTCCAAGTGATGGATGCACATGTTACCATACCACTGTTCTATCTTAATGCTGCACATGAAGATATATCCATTTTCTTGACTTCAAACACCACAAGTGAGGTACACAGAGCTTATTCAGCTATAGGGGTCAGAGTAGTTTAGGTAAAAAAGGAAAAAAAAAGCAGTAATAGTAACAGATGATTTGGAACATGGAAAACTTGCATGTTGTGCTGTATATTTTATCACGTGATTTTGAATGACTCTAGTTTTTAGCTATAGAATAGAATCATAGAATGGTTAGAATCGGAAGGGACCTTAAAGATCACCGAGTTCCAACCCCGCTGCCATGGCCAGGGACACCTCCCACCAGGCCAGGATGCTCAAAGCCGACCTTGCCTTAAACACTTCCAGGGATGGGGCATCCACAGCTTCTCTCCCGAAATTTTCTATATAATGATTACCTAGCCAGTTCAGAAGGCTTCAGGCCTTCTCCTTTGTATGCAGACACCAGAGAGCAGTTAAAGGCTGTTATCTCGTTTTACTCATGCTCTTTTGGCTGCTACAGTGCAGTTCTGGACCTGAGTCTTATCACATTACAGACAAAACCAACATCCTCTTGAGTCACTTAATATGGCAAGGGAGAGACTGAATGGGAAACATCCCTCTTCCTCACTTCACTCTGGATATGTCCAGTTTGCTTGTTCAATCGGTATCTTGGTCTCTTTGTGGGTGACAATACAGGGTAAAACAGGGGTTTGAACTCCACCCACTGCTGAAGAAAAAAGCTGAATAGGAAAAAAAAAAAAAACAAACCCCAAATATATCTCCAAGCACAGAAGGCATGAGACAAGCTGGCTTTGATAACTCCCTACTTATCAGGCATCCAAGAGCAATGAACTGCTCCCAGCATCAGTAAGTACATTTTCTCTCTTTTCCTCCACCCATCAGAGCTTGACCATGCTCACAGGGCCCTGCCCCAGCCATTTGGATGTTTCCTCTAATGCAAATCTAGACTATTTTTATTCTTATTTGAATTTTCTATTAAGCTTAAGGAAACACAGCATTGCGTTTGTCTGGTTCAGGCCATTAGGTCTGGAGGAATTTCGCAGAAGGAGAGGGTGAAAGAGAATGACATGTAGGAATGAAAACAAAAGAAATTTAAAGGGCTTTTAAAACAGATATCACCCCAACAAATAAACATGCCTGGCATTACCGGCAACTGACTGAAGCAATACATTAGTCTACATGGTCTCTTCCTTCCCAGGTAATCACATGGTCAGTGGCTTCTGTTTACATTGAAGGAAACTCCTCTATTCAGTTTTTAAAACTCCATACTGAACATTAGGATTGTTAGCTCCCACAGATTGTACCAAGTACACTTGACAAAATACAACAATTACCAAACTCCCTACATTCTAGATTTCCTAATTAAACACGTTTGCACAGGTTATTAGAGAATGGCAATTCTTCCTAATAAAAGAATTGTGTCAAAGATGATCCTGGAGTACAATCCTAATAATTTTTTCCCCACTTTGTCTCTTTAATTAGCATAATAATTCAAGGATCCTCTACCACAAAAGACAGGATTGTGGCCAGGATTTGTATAACTCCTCAAGCATTAACATTTGGAAGGCCTGTCATCTGTTTTTTAGCCTGCAATATACTTATACATTTATAAATCAAAACAAGTATCAAATGCCTAAGCTTCATCTGGCTCTCACAAGAGATCCTTTAATAAATAGCCCCTGAACTCCTGCAGGAACAAAGCTTTTACAATATAATTTGAGTTACTTATGTGCTGAAGGGCTTGATCTACTCAAACACATCTGCCATGAAAGCGTAATTAAAAAAAAAGAAATCCTAGGGAGACTTTCCCTATTAAATAAGGATATTCAAATTCTGCCTCACGTCACAATTTTT
>VZRU01003862.1:251620-311684 GCA_013398155.1 Pedionomus torquatus | reverse complement strand
AGAAATTGACAGTTCTGAGCCCAGCTGAAGTTACAGAAATCTCCAGAGCAATGAGGCACAGGCATTCCAAACAATTTTGCAATGCTATGACTTTCCAGAAGGAATGGATGAAGCCAGAGCCCTTGAGATTATCCTCTTGAAGGGAGCTTAAGTAGTAACAGCACAAGCTAGGAGTTCCTCCCTTGCTTTACCCAAACAGAGCAGTGTGCCAAAACCACAGGCAGTCCCCATCACCCTTACTTTTTACCCTCACTGCGCTTTCTGCTTTGATTCACTGCTACAACCGGACCTCTGCTGTGCCTGCAGGTACCACACACCAACGGGGATTGATCTGAGGTTGCCTGCTCAGTAGTATTGTCAAGGTTATTTCCAGGTTCCCCGACCACTGACCAAAACTCTTCCATCATCACCACCAATGCCTACGCTGGAGTTTGCAAAGCTAATTAGAATACGAGGTCTGAATTTCACTACTGAGTGAGTATTGCAGCACAGAGAACAACTAGGTGTGCTCAGCCGCAGCTACTCTTGCTGTTGCCATGAGAAAGCCAACTGACAGCTCAAGCTGTGGGTTGCAGGATTCAATACCGCAGTGCGGGCATATCTAGGCACACCTGCTGAAGGAAGGTTTTTATACAGCAAGTGTCATTTTTCGGCAGTTACACAGTAGCTGTGGGAGAATGTGCAGAGAAAGGCACCGTTTACAACTAAAACATCCTGTGGCTTCTTGAGGTGGATAAAAAGAACACAGTAACTCAGGCTTCCCTAGCAGAACCAAGTATTACTGTGGAAACAGCAGTCTCAAGCCCTGAAACCATTTTTAAAATGCTCTCCAACTAAAAGCCTGATTCAGATGCACGTGAACATCAACAGAGTTGAGTTGACTATGGTATTCCAGAAGAAGGAACTATCCCACACAAAACAAGATGTCACAGCACCCTGCTGACTGGTGCCAGCTCCATCCACCTTGTGGAAGTGCCAGCTTATAGCTGCTTAATCTGGATCAGAGTAAGGCACCAAATGCTTGAACCCATTCAAACCCCATCTCAGGCATCAGAGACAGCACTCACCTCAGTACGTGAAGAGTCCATCATTGTAATGGAAACAGGAAGGTCTGCATCAGTATAGTTACCAGCAGAGCATATTTTCCACCTGGCAATACACATTTTATTTGCATATCGCCCAAACAGAGAGATATATTGTCCTTTTTCCTTAAGCACATAACAACTGAAGTAACCACTATCTGTAATAGTCAGACAGCTGGTCTTCCAGAGAAAGACAAATTCATCACTAACATAAATCCCTCCTCCCCCAAACAGTGAGAACCACCACCAGTCCTTCTCCCAACCTCCTCCACACTGCACAATTCTATAGAAAGGCAGCAACAAAAGCTCCAAGAGCTGCTGAGTCTTTTGCTGCAAGCTGCCTGCCTCTGTGCCTTCAGGAATGTCCCTATCTTTTACAATATTGACTGACAATAGTTAGCTAGCTTTCACTAGCTTCAGCATTTAAATCTCAGTTTTAAAGATCTAAGGAGGCAACTTGATCAGCAAAGACCTCAGAACTCCTGCTCTAAACTCTGGGGAGAAAAAAAAGAAAAGAGAGAAGTGACTCCTCAAAGCCAACAGGATTTTGGCTTCTAAATGGGAGTGTCAGTGGCAAGTTACATACTGGAAACAGATACAAGAGCACCTACATCATGCCTCAGTTCTGCAGCATGAAATGGAAACACTATCACTGTATCTGGGTAGCAGTCATACCAACAGTTTCGGTTAAAAGTTTTAATACTACTTTTGTGAACAGAAGCAAAGTGTTACCCCATAACACCAGTAGCTGGGCACCAAGTATCCAGTATTTCCTGTAAGAGGACACTCCTCTCTTGAAGTCAATATGTGCTGGGGATGCAGCTTTCTCTTGGAACCTGCTAGACCCTGTGGACTGTTACACTTTCACCCCAAAGAGCTTAATCTACCATCTTACTTGCACCCCACCAATGTCACATCTGAAGTGGACGCGTGTCTCAGACTGCGGTTTTCAAAAGTGCAGATGCCAGAGCTCTGTCTCCAAGGCCAATCCCAGCCATGCACAGAAGAGCTATTTGGGCATGAAGTTTCCAAGTTCAGAGCATCTGTTAAGAGAGACAAATGGGAAGAGTGACAGTCATTTGCGGAGTTGGACTTTGTCACATGTCAGTTTTTGATCAAGTCTAAAATAATCAAGCAACAGATCAACTAAATAGACTTATAACAAGGCAGCTTCTGTCTTGGTATGAAAAGGTTAGGTTACGTGGCCTCAAGTATTTTGTAGATGGAGAATCTGCAGGATGGGGATTTTCTGTCATTCAGGTTATAGAAACTTCCACATTGGACAGCTTTGTTATAGCAAATTGGTTTGTGCGGCAGAGAAAGCTGGAAAACAGGTCTTTTCTGTATCAATGCTTGATTGTTGCAGGCCATTGATGCAAGAATACTCACTCTATTTGTGATTGGATCATGATATCACAGCAATTTGCAAGAATGCTCCAAACCAGCTCACCAAAACACCCCTTTCAAAGCAGCAGTGTACTTTTAGAAGAAGCATGTGCACCCAAGCAAGAACTTCTATTTCCCCCAGGATGGTATGGAATTACATTTGAGCGTTTTATAGTTTGTGTGAGAATAGATGCTGTGTTGTACAAAGGAACACTTTATCTATAAAATTGCAGACGTACTCTGCAGTTCTGTGGCCCTGCAATGCGTACCTCTCAGTGGTTGCTTTTTAACATTTGCAAGGGTCAAGTGGGACAGGGAAGTTGGAACAGCTTATGAATGCAAGAGAAACCAACAAATACAGTTCTTTGATTCTCAGCAGTTCAAGTTTTCTTTAAACTCTGGCTGGATCTCAGCTAAGTAGCAAGGTCACAGGATGTTGCTTGCTACCTTGGCCTGTGCCAGAACACAGGATGAACAGGGAGAATGTTAACCCAAGCCCTCTTAATCCAGGCTGGGAAACCTATCATCAGGACTATACTTAGATGATTTATACTATTCCTTAAGCTTTTGAGGACTCCTGTTAGGTTGACAGGCAACCACCTTTTTAGGTCCTTAATTGCAAGCCTTATAAATGCTATTCAGCATCCTGCTTTACATGCAAAAATAGGCTAAAGCCAATAATAGATTTTTCCACGCTTTACCAGCAAGTTCAGCACCAGTGACACAGTTCTATGGTCCCTATCAACTTTTCTGATATTTTAGGAGAGAAACAGAAGAGTGGCCAACACCACCAGGTCTTACCTAGCAGAGGTGTACTATGCCAGTATGAAATATCTGAGGACAAGGTCCCAGGGAGTCCAGTGCACAAGGGGGGTCCTTCACTCCACAGTTGTTTAGAGTAACAGAGCTGCTAATTGAAAAATAGAAAGTGCTGCTGTTATTCAATAACACTGAATACATTAACGCCACCAACTGCACACACACACAGAGTCATACCTGCATGATGTAATACTAACAGTTACACAAATACATTTTTTTTTTCTACAAAAGCTCATGTCCTTTACTGACAGAACAGATACAGAAAGAGTAGAATAATTTGGCTTTACATTTGCAACAGATACTGGTTCAAGCTAGGTCTGTAACTAGATACTACAAAGCCAGATAAGTGAGCAGCACAGGAGCACTGAGGAGAGAAAACCCCAAAGATACCACAAGATACAATACTTTCCTGCAACAACCACCCAACCATTGTGAAAAAAAAAGCAAACAAACAACAAAACCCTGAAGAGCCTCCTCCTTTCAGGCAAGTCAAGTCAAGCCAACCATATAGATTAGGAAGGGGAACATTTGTCCCGTGTCCTGCACTTGCTACACAGGTCAGCTTTCCCTCAGGAGGGGGGCAACTCCAGCTCAGCTTCATGGAGACAAAGTACTACCCCCACCATCCCCTGCCCCTGAACACACATCACTTTCTTGCTGTTTACTTCTGAAGAGGTGTCATCTGAAGATGGCTAGAAGAAAATTCTGAACCAGAATTTGAGCAGCCACACTTGCTGTGGTTGCTTAAGTGATAAAAAACAGTAAAGAAATTGGAAGTTATCACCCCATTTTCAGCTTCTTATTCTCAAAACATAATTTATCAAGTGCCTGTATTTTGTCAGTAACTGTTCAGAAGCAACAGAAAACTGGTTTTGCAATAAGGTTTTGAATATGTTTTCGTATGTGTGTATACACAGGCATGCATATATACATAAGATATCTATCTCATTATTTTTATTGAATGTTTAACTTGACAAGGTTTCAAAAGAAAGTTACTCATTTCTTTCTGGACATTAAAAAACAACCCACAACCAAACAGAACAAACAGGACTAGTGTCGCATTTTAACAGGCTTGGCAGTGACCATAGCAAACACCCTTACCTTCTCTTTTACTGGCTCCACTGATGTTGGCAGCAAACTGTAGTCCGATTCTAACTCGGCACAGCACTGTTGCAATAGAGAAATAGTTGAAGGCAGACAGATGTAGCAGGGCAGAAGGTAAAGAGAGAAGGAGAACTACTACAATGGACGATGAGCAAAATAGAATTTCAACTTTCTAACTGACCCATTTTCAGCTATCTGGAAAACTATATAGTTGCTCCCCCTTGCTACTTTCAGCCTTTAATTTTGTAGAGCATTAAGCCCAAATACAAGTTTTATTCACATGCAGCTAGTCCAACAGTTTTGATTCTGCTCCTCCGATGTCCCTGGTACTGCCTAGGATGCATTTTAGGATCTTCTGTTTGTCTTTATAAATACTTTGTTATTCTATACTAAATCCAGACCATTCAGACCCTGAGCTTTAATATTCTTCAGTAGAGCTGGTTGGGAAAAAAGGCCTCCCACAATGTCTCTTCCTTCCACTCCCTTCCAAACTTTAAGAAGGTATTTTTATTCAAAGCAAACTACTCCAGAGTTACACTACTCCCAACATATTTCCATGAGGGGGACAAAAGTAATAACTGTTCCACTGCCTATTCCAATGTCTGGATACTGAGAAATATTTTATTACAATATTTTAAGCATTTTTTTTTTCAAGACTGTGTGTAGAAAAGAGGGTTGATCACATGGGACAAATCACACCAATGCGTGAAGGAAAGCTTCCCTCAGCCCCAGTTTGATAAGATCACCAGCAGTTATTTCCAATGAAGACCAACACCACACCTGCAAGTTCTAGCCCATTTTTTCCAGGAGGCTGAAGAAAAAAAAATAACGTGCAGATCAGTACATACAGTTTACTGCCTCCAGTCACGTACATATTAGAAGAGAAGAAATCAGATGCCACCAAATAACTTGTGGCTCATCCCAGTTAAAGATGTCCTTCCACCAGAGCACCTCCTGTGCAAGCCTACCTTTTTTCCCTCCCACCAGACAAGGGTCATACCTGACACACCAATTCACAGAGTCGCCTTTGAAGCAGTTCCCATCTTAGCGTATTAAGAGTTGCTATGGAGAGACATTCACAAGTCTTACAGGGCTCCTTACAATTTGATAACAAGATGTTATAGTGTCTTTATGCTATAGTGACTAGTACTTATCACAAACCCACTGCATGTCACTTTAGTCTAGTTATACCTACAACAGTTTTTCACAGGAAAGAATTTTAAAACCATGTTTTGTTTTGCAAGTTCTAAAAAACATTGGACACTTTCTTCCCTGTGGTTATATTTCCCCTTCATATAGGTGCCACAGTTCCCTGTGGCAATTAATAACTCTTACAACTTATTGGGAGAGAAGCATTTGTGCTTCCAATTTGACATCCTGTAAAGAATTTTAAAAGCAACATGTCCATGGGCTTGATATTATAATTAAAACATTCTTTGTTCAAGTTTGGCAATACCAGGGCCTGCCTCTGGTGACTTCTTTGATATAAGTCTATTGCAGCTTTTATACCACAGCTAATAATGGTGAGGGAAGGACCATTAGCACCATCACCTCAGTGCCCAGGCAAAAACCCAAGGCAGCCCTCAGAAGCTTGGTCAGCATTTTTACTGGATGAATCACAGAATCTTCATGGTTGGAATGGACCTCTGAGATAGAGTCCAACCATATACACACCAAGAAAAAAAAAAAAAACAAAATATAACACAAAACCCCCCAAACAAAAAAACCCATATACTGCCACAAAAACCAAACCCTACACAACAAATCACTCAACCCAACAACCTCAGCAACTAGAGCATGCACTGAAGTGCCACATCTACATGTTTCTTAAATACCTCCAGGGATGGGGACTCCCACCACTTCTCTGGACAGGCTGTTCCAGTGCCTAACCACCCTTCCCAGTGATGTAATTCTTCCTAATATCTAATCTAAACTTCCCCTGCCACAACTCTAGACCATTTCTTCTGGTCACGTCATTATTCCCTTGGGAGAAGATGCCAGAACACACCTCTGTACCACCTCCTTTCAGGTAACTGTAAAGGGCAATGAGGTCTCCCCTCAGCCTCCTCTTCTCCAAATTAAACATGTCCAGGTTTGGACATGAGGGCTGCAGCAATCAGTGGCAAGTCATGATCAGACTTTTGAAATACAGACTATTGACTTAGGCTGAAGTACCTTTCTCGGCCAACAGTTTCCTTCATTTGTTATCTGTTATCATGCAGGTGGGAGAAAGTAGAGGAATGGAGTGGGCAGGTGAGTGGGGAAGAGACTACAACCCAGCCCTTGAAGTCACAAGGGACATCAGACCTGTCTGGCTTTCTGCAGGAACCAATATAAAGTATTGAGCTCCCCCAGTCCCATCTGTCTGTCAGTCCTGTTCTTTGTAACACCTTACAACTTCTCTCTATACCTACCAGTATAAATAGAAATAATTATGTATCTACAGAAGGTCTTTTCTGCAAACTACCTAGAATCATTTAAAGCCAACATTTCAGCCATTGCTGATATTCAATAACACTGAATACATTAACATGGTGATAGTATCTTTCCAGGAGTTTATTTGGCATTTTTGTTCTGAATCACGGTGGCACCAGTCTCTTCCACATACTTAGGGTTCCCTCTTTTTTCATTTACTCTAGCTTACTTTGCAGAAGAGCTGGAAGAATGACATAGCAAGAGGCATAACCATGGAAATGCTAAGAAAAAAATATCAACCCCAGTTTGCAGGAAGCAGTAAACACGGAAGCAACATGAAAACACACATGAACAATGCCAAATATTGGTTAGAAATCAACAAGTACAGTCTGGAGCTGTTTCTGCCACTTCAAGTGCCTAACAGGTGTGCCTTAGAGCTATAAGGTTGGGTCCTATTGTTATTTTTCCTACAAGACAAACTCTAGCTTCACATAAAGTTGTAAACAATGCACATATATGCTCAGCCTGTTATACTACCTTGGGATATGCATGCCCGAGTGATACATACTCCAGAATGGGGGAAGAAAAAGCCACATGTGCTGGAATCAAACCACTGCATATTTTAATTGCCCAGGCTTTGGAAGGGTTGGTGTTGGCAACAGAGCAAGAGGTAGTATGAAGTTTCTGTAGTTCCGTAACAAAAGTTGCCTGTTGTACAATGCAATGACGATTGCTTTCTACTAGAGAGCAGCCTAATATAAAACAGTTATTCAAAAGCACAAAAAGCAAATACAAAGAATGCAAAACATAAAAATCAGGTCTATTTGGTACAGCAGGAAGCTTAAGAACCAGGGGCAACTTTGTTAGGAATAAGGTGGGCTACTGAGGTGTAGGAGCAGCACCTTTGGTAAAGGAGTGTCAGTGCCACCCAGAGTTGCCAACCCTTCCTCATAGGGCTGGAGATCTTGTTATGAGGTTCTGGAGCTTTGGTCCAACCCCACACCTACTCATCAGGACCCCACCTGATTCTCAGCCCAGCTACCATGGTTGTAAATCTCTTAAAAGGAGAAGGAAACATAGAAAGAAAGGGAAAAGGTAAGGGGGTGGCAGGGTGGGGAAAGACTCCACAAAACTTTTCCCCCCCTAATAACCAGCAAATCACTCCTATTGCCCCTTATCATAACTAAGCCATGAAGGATTTGCCCACGCAATAGCAGGTGTTGGTATACTGCCAACAGTTACTCACTTTTCTGGTCTTCCACCTTTTCTTGAAGCAACTGGCAAATGCTTGTTAAAGCTGTGTTGACATCCTTGAGCTTTCGCTGCTCAGAAATGGCTTCCTCTAACTTGCATTTCAAGGATGCAGCTTCCTCACAAGCTGAGCGAAAGGCTTCAACTTGATCCTCTGCCTAAGCACAAAACAATATTTAAGGGAAAAAAAGGGTTAGAAAAAAGAAAATAGAGCAGCCCAGCTAACACAAGGAGCCTCTACAGTTCATGTAAATGAAACCACACTGCATCTGTTCTTTCTCAGGAAGTGATAAAGCTCCCTCTGAACTTCTGCATTTTAACTTTGGGGTGGACTGAGTATGGAATCTATTTTTGGTAGGTGTTTTTTTTTTTTTTAAAGCCACCACAAATATGCAAGGCTGCCTCTTTCATCAGCAAACTGTTGCCACCACCCACTCAAATTTTACTTCCTCTGCTGGTTCCATTTTTGCAATGAGGCACTCCATTCCGAATGTGCAATTTCCTTTCCCAAGAACAGCGATGCATTGTACATTGCCTCCTGTTTCTGCTTGCCTGTTTTCTGCGTGGAAGGATCTAGACTATCCTTACCTGTTTGCCGGCATCCTCAAGCTGCTTTGTAGCTTTTTGCAGCTCTAAACCAAGAGCTTCTGCCTGGCCAGCAGTTTTTTCTTGTAACCGTTTGACAGTTTCTATCTCACGTTGCCTGTGGGGCGAGAGAGCACAAACCACAATCTGTTACTGACATTTTAGAGCAGGCATGCCCAGGAGATAACACACTCTAGTCATTGAGATGTGCGCCAAGTCCCACATTCAGCTGTTACTGCAGCTTCCCAGGATCCAGCACCAGGGACTTCATTCTTGCTATGCACAAGGTCAACCCAATAGGCAGACTAAGCTTTTTTGATAGTAGTTCCAGAATAGGAATAGGGGGTATGAGGTTTCCCTGGTTTCTCCCCAGCTGTGCCAGCCCCAGGCAGCTGAGTATCAAAGTGGAACCTTGTGGAATATTCAGAGAACTCTTAGAGGCCAAGAGTTTAGTGGGGTCAACTTCTGCCATTTGGTTAAAAGAATGCATTGTCTTGTGGTTTGGAAGAAACGATAATTGGACATAGAGTCATTCTAGAAAAGATGCCCAAGAGCTATTACTGCAGATGCTCAGCCTCACCAGATTAATTTCTCAGTGTTTCAGAGAGTATTTCACTTGACAGCCACCAGATGCCATCAGAACCAATTGTGAAGATAATAATTTTCAAGGAACCCCTTCTTTTCTCCTGCAGAAACCCTCTTTCTGCTTCTCCAACTCACTTTTGTAGTTTTTTTGTGTTTTTTTTTTTCTCCTTGTCACTCCCACCAAAAACAAGTCTGATACAGAGAGACAGCTTTAAGAAACCAAGCCATCAGTATTTTTTATCAGCTCTTTTCTGAGTGAAGGGAGAGCATGTGGGAGGTCTATGTTAACAACATTAAGTGGAAGATAAGTCAAGCAAAAGTACAGCATGACTGCTTGACATTAGCTCTGAGGGGCACAAAGCCCTAGAAAGCCGCTTACACCCCAAACCCAGGTAAAGGCACGTGGGCAAAAATTTACATTTAGCATAGGATAGCAGAAGGCTGGTGCTGTAAGCTTAGGTTCCACAGAGAAAACAAATTCAGATTAATTTTTCTGGCAAATAAACCTTGACCGACTACTTTCCTAATTATCCAAGGAGAGGAGGGAAGGCAGGCAGGTCGAGGTTTACGTCTTTTGCTGCCATGATTAGAACATCAAAACTCATAGCAGGAACCACGGGCCAATATATTTAAAGTTCTATTTTCAGATTTAATGAGCAAAGTCATTGAAGCTATGCCCTTGACAAACTGGGGCTAGCAATTGCCTCTCAAAGCAGTGGTACCTGCTGGCGTATGTTTTACAGGTTTTCTGCTGCACACAAAACCAGCAGTTCACTTCATGGTTGCACCTGCTAGATAGTCAGTGCCCTCTGGCTTTAACTGCTTAGTCTGTGGTCTCCCTGGTGTTTCCAAAGACATCTCCAAGACTGGATCTGGTTTTAGCATAACATTAACACTGTGTAGGAATTAAGGTTTGCGTATGAAGTAATATACGCTCTCCAAAACAGCAAATAATTTCCTCTGGGAAGAGCCTTCAGAATTCAGTAAACTTTGTTCCAAAAGACAGAGAACCCTACCAAAACCAAAACAGCCTCCCCCCCAACAAACAGCTAAGCAACTAATGAAAAACAAAACAAAAAACCAACCAACAAAAATAAAATAAGTAAATAAATAAAAATAAAGAGACACACATGCTTTGAAGGGCTACCTGGCAGAGAGCTCTTTCCTTAGGTGAAGTTGCTCTGTCTTGGTTCTCCTCAGGTTGCCTGCCATTCGAATAAAGTCCTTGTCAAGGGAATCTTTGTATTTTTCCAACAGATGAAGTTTCTGAATCCAAAGGTGTCTTTTTTCTCCTAGTTCTTGCTTGAGAACCTGTGGAATTTTGAAACTGAGTTGTCACATGCTTAGATGTAGAGCAGAGCTAGACAGTAAGCCAGAGCCCTGCTTTACATGAGGGGAATTGATTTCCACCATTTAGTGTCATCACCTACACCTGTCGTTGCCTACTTTACCAGCAATAAAGAACTTGGAGAATTAATGATATTTTGTAGTCTATTCACACAGCATCTGGTTGGGGAAGAGGGGTAGAGAGAGACAAGTGAGGAAAACACAGGGAAATAAGGAAGATATTATAAAAGGAGAAACAGGTATTAGTTTTGTACAGAAATTGTTTTGTGCAGTCTAACAGGGTAACAAAACTGCATAAGCTTCAAATATGGGTCTTCTTATTCCTAAGTCTGATGGGATGTGGGGTCAGACAGGATAGACTGCTGCATTAATACTTTATGATTTATTTTTTTTTAGGCTGCAGCAACGCATAACAGTTTGTGCAACAAAAAAAACCCCAACCAAACAAAAACAACAATAAGTCTTCTGTATAGTAGTTCAATTTGACAAATGGTTCCCACTGCCTTCAAAAGTTTACTTTTAAGTCAAAACCCACTCAGCCATTCTTTCTGTGCAGATCTGGGGCTCAGTTAGCCCTCTTCAATGGGTGTAAAACAAATATACGGTTAACAAGTATTTATGGAAAGTGTGGCAGCAGATTACATGGTACTTGAGGGAGTCTACAACTTACCCAGAAAGCCTCCATCACAAGATGCTCAGATACGGCAACAAAAAACATGTCATAAGTGAAAGTTTTAATAACAACTATCTTTCAGAAAGTCCTAAAACAGATCCTTTAGACCTCTGTGACTCTTTCCTCAAAGTACAACCAAGTCCACTGGCACCAATTCAAGTTTGTATTACTGCAAAATAAGAAACCCACAAACCCAAACCCCAATAAATCCTGATGTGTGTGACAAACTGAAATATAAGAGATGAAATCTGTCCAAGTGATGACCCCTGTGACAAAGGTTTTCAGTTTTACCTCCTTTTTCTTCCCACAAACTGGAAAAGAGGTTAAAAAAATGAAATATTAAGTAATATTGCATCCTCTGTATTTCTCTGAGCAGTGACTTGCATTATGAAGTGTTGAGAAAGAATAATCCAGTCCTATTTCTCTAACCTTGCTCAACTGAACATACAAGAGTCCTCAGTTTTTAAGGAAGACTTAGAGAGAGTAAACCAGATACCAGGCAAGAATGAAGTTCTTATTTGGGGGATTTTACGTTATATTTCCAAGGGGAAAACATCAGTCCTACAGTGATAGGCCACATCGCCTACCTACAAGTTAGATTTTAATGTTATTCACGAGCTTCAAACAAAAAATGGGTAGTACATCAAGTATTTTTTGAAATTGTTGTTAAGAAAAAAAAAAAAAGGCATGCCAGAGCCGCATTGCTAGATAAGTTTACTAGGATGACATGGGACGTGACCATGTGCAAATGCCCACAATCTGAAGATGAGTTTCCCAGCTGAGGCAGGCAGCACTTGCTCTTAGAAATAACTCAGTTTTGACCCATAAATGGTACAGGCTTATCAGGGCATATGCACCACTGTCTTATCTTCCAGCAGAAGGGTGAAAGAGTTTTTAAATGTCCCCATCTGTATATCCTTAAATATACGTATATATATGCAAAAAGCCACAGGCAGGCTTAAAATCTACTTTATGTATAATATACTGTTAAAAATACCAAAACCCAGGAAAACACATCTCCATAAAACATTTCACAGGAAGTGGTGGGGAAGTGTTTAGATTTTAAGGGATAGTACATGACTCAAGATTTTTTTTTTTTTTAATTCTTTTTTTTTCCTCCCCCTCAATTGATCTACTGTTGTCAGCTCTGTACACTATGGATCCCAGTATGGGACCTTTTATTTTTGAAGAATCTTGTTCTTCCTTGACCCTCTGTTCATCTAGTTTTCAAATGCATTGCTCTCCAGGAGCCAGAATAGGATTAATTCTTTTTGATCAACTCCAACACCTACACCAAAAGCTTTTAGCTTCACATGTTTAACAGGAATATGCTGCCAACATGAATGGTAAGTAACAAGCATTTTTCATCTGTGACAGCTTTGAAGGAGGACATTAAGTCAAGATCAAGAAGTTACAAGCCATCAGTTTCCTAAAAATCTACCTAAAATCACACCGGGCTGAAGGGACTAAGGTGCTTGTACTTTCTCCAAGGAAATGCCTTCAGGCTTTTTTTTTTTTTTTCCCAGAAAAAGAAGAAAATAAAAATCTTGCTGAAAGACTGGATAGCTCCAATAATTGCTCCTGCCTGCCCAGGAAAATACAAAGAGGGCCAGCTACAACATTTTGTAGTACTAGAGGAAAAGAAGGGTAGCTCTTTGCTTAAAAGCTAACAGCTTAAAGCAGCATGTATGTGGTATTACCTTCTATTACCCAAGTGGCATGAGTTGGGGATTTTTGCATTTATGAAGGAGCCAAGAGACAGTATTAATACTCTTTGGGGAAGTTCTCTGAAGCAGCATTCTTGACACTAGATGAGCAAGGAGGAGTAGGCTAGAAAAAAAAATAAGCTACATCCAGCAAGTTGAAAATTCAGAAACTGTGCTGTTACGTGGGAAGGGAAGAAGAAAGAGGGAAGAAGAGCAAGATAATCAAGCTGTGTCCATAGACTGCTGCTACTACACAGGGAAGTATTTTTGCCAGTTACCTTGTGCAAAAGTCCTTACTTTCAAGCCTTACAAAAGGTATAAGGGATAGTAAAAACACATATGCAAGATTAAGTTCTAAAATAAGTCTTTTGTAGAGTCTTTTCTCTGCATCCAGCAAAAGCAGAACTATTTGCCTTTCAAAAGGAAGCAAAACATATCAAGGTTTTGATTTGGAAATCTTGTTATAAAGCCACCTCCCTCCTCCTCCTCTTGGTGGTGAAATCTGACTACTACAGTAGTTAGATTCAGAGCACAGGGAAAAAATGGATGCTAGAGGCACACGGAAATACGCACTAGGCCAAAAAGCTTCACACCTCACACAGTATAGCGTAGCCATGAGACCTCCTTTTCCTCTTCAAATCAATTTGTTTCAGCTCAAGCATAGCTTTAGCAAAGTGAGTTTTTGCATAAGTCACATTAGAAAAAGTATACCATTTATGTGAAAAAAACAATCATCCCCCTCTTCCTCAAAAAAAAAAAAAAGCACAAAATATCTTTCTCTCTCTACAGCCTTCTCCGACCCCAAATAGACTGCTAGGATCTTATGTAATCAATATATATAGTATGCACAGGTAAGATACCCAACTTAAGTTTTAAAACAGCCCTGCTATTTCATAAAAAAGCTCCAAAAACCAGTTACTTACAACAAGTTTTCTTTCCCAAACCTGTTGCATATTCACATCAGGCTCTTTCACCCATTGTAAAGAAGTCATGACAAGCTCCTCTGCTTCAGAGGCTTCCTCTTGCTAAAAAAGAAAATTAACACCAAATAAACACCAAACCACCCAAAACTAAGCAAAAAAAACCCCAAACCCTCCACACCCTTGGCATTACTAGTAGTAGTCTGACACAATGCTGGTCAGAATTACCCAGGTTTTAGTTATAGCATTAGGGTAGGTGCTGACTGATGTTATTAGGTTAAGTACGCCCCACACCCCACCCCACCCTCAAAGAAGTAATTATTTTTTCAAAAGGAGTAAATGTGATCTGGTTATTAATGCTTGGAGAAATTGCAATTAAGATGCTGATCAAAGACCACATCTTTATTCATATAAGCTCTGCCACTGACCAGGTTTTGCATGATTGTCTTAAATTTTTCTCCTGCATATTCAGGTCCCTGAAGTAAAAACAGTACTTCACGGTCCAGCGTTTCATCCAGGGCTGTCCATTCAGTCTTGGTAATCTTTAAAGAGATGGAAAAGCTAGCTAGCTTATTTTGACGTCTCCTTATTACTAACCAGCATCAGTGACATTTAGACTTTTCTGAAGTATCTCTGCATTGTATTTACTAGAAGGTCAGAGCTACCAAAACTTGAAGCTTCATGTCATAATGATAAAAAAAAAAAAAAAAAAAGGAGAGGGAGAGAGAGAAAGAAAACCAGCCAAGCCTGTAAGTGTTCCAACATAAATGTTCAGGTCCAGAGTAGGCAAGAGGAAGTCAATAATTAGTTATCTTTATTCAGAAGAGACTTTGCTGAGTGGTGAATAAGCAGAGCCCTTCTTTGCTTTACAGGTCATTTGGTGGAATCGCGTCTCATTACAACATTTTAGGGGTAAACACAGTGACTCACTGAGACTTTAGGGAGCTGCAATAGGGGACAATGTATTACACTTGAAACAGAGCTGCCTAGCCAACTACACCTCTCATTTCCAGGCCTGTGGTTTTAGTCCATTAGCAGATATTTTTTCCTGTTGAAAATGCTAAGTGCAACTGCACTACATACAGCACAGTGAAGTCTTGCAAGAAAAATCACTGCACTAGCATGGATGTGTTACCAGCTCTGCTGCACAGCTTGTATCTGAAGACAACACTGTAAGGAAGGATGAGATTCCATGAAATGTCTTTAGGGAAACAGGCACAGAATACCTTAGAGAAAAGTCTGAGCCAAAGCCATACCATACATGTTAATTGGTTGTGTTTTTTTGTTTTTTTTTGTTTGTTTTAAATCCAGTTTTCCCTCCATTTGAACGCTGGAAAGCTATGAGAAAAGGAAACTAGCAACTAAACTTCCAGTGTTTTTGAAGTGTGTCTGATCAAAAGCATAGTTCCAAGAGCCATCAAATCACCCACTGGGTGTTCTGCAGAGGTTACGGGAGACACTACAACTCCAAACCAGCAGGCTTAATTGTGGTACTAAGATTTTGTCAGCCTGAGCCAGATTAATCAGAATGATGCCTCTCCTGTCCTCTTTTCAGTCACTATCCAAAGAAATCAGAAGAAAAAGCCAAAACAAAACAACTCTCCCCACAAATACAGGAAAAAGAAAAGCTAGACAGGACTTCTAAAGATCAGTCTCCATTGTACCCGCCAAGGGACAAGAGAGTGGCACCTACAGACAGATGCCAATTCAATGAAGACTCTGCAACTTTGTCAAGATGTTGATTCTAATGCTTAATTTTCGTTTTCATTGAAGTCTAACGGTCAAAAAGAAGTCTCCCCTCCTACAACTTAAAAATGTTATTTGCAGCTGGTATAGAAAGTACAGGTACAAGAAACAATAGAAACAACAGATTACTATCTTCAGCATAATATCCTCTATTTATTTGAAAGCCTGTATTATCTCCTATCAGTCTGCTCTTCTGCCAGCTAAATGCATGACCCCCCAGCTCTTCCAGGTTTATTTTTTAGGTCTTATTATTTAGATCTACAAGCATTTTGTTTGCTTTTCTTTGGACTTTCTCCAATGCACTTGAGACAATATTGTAACCTCCGCATTCTCCACTTGCATGCTAGGATTAATGGCTTCCATTTCAGTGTTATCTAACTATCTACAAGGAATGAGCTTTATTCTTCTTTCACTAGCACAAGACAACTGGGATAAGATTAAAGAAAGATTTAATTTGTACCTCAGAAGATTGAGCAAGTTCCAGTTCACAGTGAAGTGATTTCATCCCTTCTGGAATATTACTGTAAAATATACACAACAATGGGAAACTCAATCCTTTTTTAAAAGAGGCAGGAAAAAAAATAAGAAAATGAAACCAACATATCAGCCCTTTTTGACTTTTGATGAACCACATTTCCCTGGACTTGTTCGCAATACTCACGAGATCAGCTCTTGCTGCATGTGTTGCATGTTCTCCAGTAGCTTATTCTTTTCTGCCCGCAGAGTCTAAAACATACATCAGACCTGGTTAGGGTGCAAGTTTGTCACACAGAATAAGCAGAGGACACACATGCTTTCCCCTCACAAAGTCAAAAAATAGATTCAGCCCCATACCTCTATTATTGAGGAACACTCCACAATGGTTAACTTCAGTTCTTTGATGTCTTGCTCCTTCTACAGAAATTGTGGAGAAAGAAACACAAAAGAATGCACAGCCTGACAACTAGCATGATGAAGTGGATTTCTAATATTTACAGCTAGGATGTAACCAAAAATAGCACTGTACTCAATACTACATCACAGCAGTAAGCATGATTTAGATTTGAGCAGACATCTAATTAAGACAAATTTAGAAGAATATAGTCAGTTACTAACGGAATGCACTCAGGAGACTCTGTAATGTCTGAAGTCATGGAGACAGAAAAACTCTTTCCAGGTGCTATATTTTAATGTATTATCTGGTTTCTGTACCAGCAGTAGCAGGTTAAGCTAGACAGAAGCACTCTGGTTCTGGCTGAAAATCCGGACCATATTATACCCGGTACAAGTTTTAAACCCAACTGACCCTTAAAGCAGGTTGCAACATTCTGAGTTTAATCTCATTAGTTTTCATGATTAGAGGCATAGAGTGTGGTGCTCTGCAAATTAAACACCACCTAGGACTAATGATGAGGGCTGATACGTTCTCTATAAGACAGAGGTTAGTAGAAGTAGTAGCATCACAAACTAGCAGTGGGCTTCAGAGATGCTATACCATTACATTAAAAGACACTGCACAATGAGCAGAGCCTTTCTTAGGGAAAATGAGAACTTCAAGTGAGAACTTTGGTCCTCTCCACTTTTATGACCTCTTCCTACTCTTCCTCTTTAAAAGTGGTCGAGGTTTTTCAAAGAGATGAAGCACATAGAAAACACTTTATTTTTCCCAGCTTCAGCACCATATATCTATTGTTTCTGCTGAGTGTGGAAATCTGGTTTCTATAACCTCACTTTTCCTGCTGAGCTTTCTATATTCATATGTCTTTTGCAGGCCTAGAAAAGAAGGGCTGTCATAGTAATTTTTAGTGACCATCAATCCTATCCAATCTACCTTTGCACAAAGAGCTGCAAAAGGTTGGGGTTTTTTTCTTGCAGATGAACCCTTACCCTACAGATCCCAATGCCAAAAACCAAATTCAGTTTTCCAGACCAGTTCCTTTGAGATTATACATACCAGGCACCTGTACTTACAGACACATGCAATCTAGCAGTCTACTTGCTTTCAAAATTCTTATTTACTCAACAGAATAAAAAAAATTAATCCCTTTTAAAAATAAAAGAATGGCACAGAGACCACAAAAGCTTTGAGTCATTCAAGGTGGAGAAAGTGAAAATTATTTTAAAGAAAAAGAAAAAAAAAAGGCAACATGATTTAATTTGTACCCTTCATCTGCTTGTGGGAAACAAATAAATAAATAAAAAAAACCCAGCCAAGCTGACCAGCCAAACCTATTAAAAAAAACCTCTCAGCAACAAAATCATTAGCTGGATCACATTGAAGGTATGCTCTTTCTTGTCACTAGTTGAACTCAGGTGCACTCATTCATTGACAGCAAAAAAAAATTTTGATTATTTCATAAACTGATTTAGAGCATGTTCTGCTAAATAGAAAATCCATTACCTTAGAAGACAACATGCTTAATTCATGAATCCAGAAAATGCCAACAACCTTATATAGTTTCATGTCCTCATTTTCCAATACAAAATAGAAGTTTAAAAGCAACATCAGAAGTGTTTACTCTTCAGCAAACCTCAGTAATGAGAAAGGACAAGTTTTCTTTTCCATTGGGCTCTGAATCATAATTTCTAGTTTGACACAATTTAAATTAAGCAATTTAAATAAAATATATGAAGGTAAGGATCTTCTATGGGTACATTCTTCTACAAACTGTTGAAGGAAGTAGTCGTTAGAAGTTTCTGCACATTTTTCTGAAGTTTTTCAGTTTTTGGTTTAATAAGCTGCGATTTTTTTCTTTTTAAAAATAAAAGCAAATTCCCAAAACCTTTAATAATGCTGACTCACAAGCAGGTCCTAAAGCAGATCTCGCCTACTTTGAAGTCATTTATAGGATCAGGTTCTGTAGTGTAAGAACAGTAGAAATAAAAGTGCTACAGTGAAGGCTCTTGCCGTGCCTTTCTACAAATAATCAGTAGACGGTATTTGCAGTTAACTCAGTAATGAAGTAAGAGCAACTAACCTGGATCAAGTTTGCCTCTTTATTCACCACAGTGGTCTCATAGATATGTGCTTGGATCTAAAGAATGAAAAGATAATAATTCCAGTTATCAGTATGTACTATAATACACATCAGCTCCTAACTCCGACATTTGGAAGGGGAAAAAGGTTCAACATTCCCTGCTTAGGAAAAAAAAAAAATAATCAAATTCTTCTTTGAATACTTTGCAAAGTCCAAGTCTTAAACTCAGTTAAAAGTGAAAGCATTTTCTGCTTTTACAGTCACTTTTGTTTCCTCTTGTCTGTCCAGGATAATAGTCTCAGCAACATTAGCCAAAGCATGACTTTCTAATATGTTTTCTCAAGTAGTCAGGGAAAAAAAGTTTCCTAGAAGCTTAACGTGAAAGAAAGAATAAAACTGCGGAATATTTATATTAGCCTGGTTTTTAGCTTCCAGACAACAGTTTTCTTAGTCAAAGCTGTCACACTGACCAAGCTATGATTACACTGCAGTTCTTTAAGACAAAAAGGTTCAGGACCATCTACCTTCCAGAGACAGAAATTTCCCTCACTAGATGTGAGTAAACTATAAGCTCTCTTCTAGTTCCTCCTAGACTTGAAATCCTTACCTGAAGCTCTGCTACATGTTTGGACAGCTCCAAAATCTTCTTTTGAAGTCCATCGGTGTCCATGCTATTCCTAATATTCTGGACAAGATACAGAGTGTTCAGGCACAGCTGAATGGATTGATGCAGATTGACATCACAGGAAGGACAAAGACTTGTTGGAACAGATACAGCAGCGGGCCACAAAAATGATTAAAGGGCTGGAGCACCTCTCCTATAAAGACAGGCTGAGAGAGTTGGGGTTGTTCAGCCTGGAGAACAGAAGTGTCCAGGGAGACCCTATAATGGCCTTCTAGTAACTGAAGGGAGCCTTCAGGAGAGATGGGGAGGGACTCCTTATCAGAGAGTATAGCAGTAAGACAAGGGGTAACTTTTAAAGTGAAAGAGATTTAGATTAGATGTCAGGAAGAAACTCTTTACTGTGAAGGTGATGAGACATGGGAACAGGTTGCCCAGAGAAGTTGTGGATGCCCCATCCCTGGAAGTGTTGAAGGCCAGGCTGGATGGGGCTTTGAGCAACCTGGTCTAGTGGGAGGTGTCCCTGCCCACAGCAGGGGGTTGGAACTCGATCTTTAAGGTCCCTTCCAACCCAAAGCATTCTATAATTCATTCTATGATTCTATGACAACTTCTTGAAGAAACTAGGCAAAATGACATCTCCACCCCCAAGCTACCACCTACTATACAAAACCACCAGCATTTCTATACACACATCATATATGCTTGCCCCACTGAAACTGTTTCTACCACTTCCCCCCCTTAATTTCTTCAGAGCACTGTTAAAAAAAACAAAACAAAACAACCTTAAAATGTGACTTATAAGAACTACCAGACCTAGAGAACTAAAGAAAAGCTTTCAGGTCTGCAGAATGAGAATGATTGTTGCAAAGATGCAGTTTAGCTGTTTGGGTTCACGAGACTTTTTGAAAGGCTAATCTTGAGCATGGTAGACACGCAAAGAAAAATGCCTAGCATGTTGGTATAATAGATAATATATCCCTGAATTGATGAGGTGCTTCTTTTCATTACTATGTATAATTTAACCTTTTTCTCTATTTCATCTTCAATAGTCTAAAATACAGGCTGCAACTATGTTCTAAAAACATTTTATAACCTGATAGTCTATAAAAATGGATGTATTTACTTTAAGAATTAATCTCTCTCCTCTGAACAAAAGAAAAATTGAAAGAAAAAGAAAATACAAACATCCTTGAAACATAGCTCCATTAGCAGTGTATTTCCTACAAGCCTTCTGCACGTCCTTAGCCAGTGTCAGTAGATTCCTCTGCAAGTGGGACCCTCAGCCACCACTTTTTTTTTTCTTTTTGAGTTAGAACTCTATACAGGGCTCCTTCTTCTGATCTTAAAGGAGGGAAACTGAAGCGAACATGAAAAGAGTGTTAGATGGAGATCTCTTCAATATACAGTCAGTATATTTATAACTGTGTTAATTATGACTATTTGGAATTTGTCTATAAAGCTTTAAAAGATGAGGAGGGGGTGGGGGAAGGCTGTTTATTCTTGTCCCCCTTACATCCCCAATCTTGTATCCTTACCTACCCAACAAATGGAGTGTCCAAAGCACAGTGCAACTTCAAGTTTTATAAGTCCTTGTACAATGAGCGATATTTTGATAATTAACATTAATTAACACATCAGCCTTCAAAGTCTGATAAATGTTTCATTTTTTAGTGGTGAGCTTTTAGCTAGACGAGGACACATGCTTGCAAAGTTTTGGCTTATTTTACCTCGTCTTGGAGAGATGTTATTTTGTTGATGAGAGACTGATTTTCTTTTTCCTGATCAGGTCCATAAAAAAAAAAAAGAAAAGAAAAAGTTATTTTAAGCACGTCAAGTTGAACATACAAAGCCAAAAAGCAACAGAACACAAACATATTAGGCTCTGGGTGTGAAGGCTGTCACATTCTTTTGCTTCAGACAGCACAGCAAGACGGGGAATACTGGGGCTGGTCCATCTCATTGAGCCCTCACTGAAGGGTTTGACACAGGCATTTCAGATGGGAGCTAGACTCAGGCCACTAGATTATAGGCAGGAGGTATTCAAGGCCAGAGTGAAAAAGTCTAGTTGTGCTCATGCTTGAGTTAAGCCAAACCTGGAAAGCATATGTACCACGCTACACTTTTTTCATGTCAGACATGAAGAAAGATGACAGTATCCCACTCAAGGAAGTGGTAACTAAGTGACTTATAAGCACAAATACAAGATTTCTAATAATATTCCTCTCTCCCACCCCACCTCCTCCTCACAAGGTGAATTACACATGTAATCTCAAGTTATAACAAAAAAATAATATAGAAAACATGCACACACTGCAGCAGAAAAATACCAATGAGATCTTGTGATCTTGCTCAGCATGGAGATTTTATTTTGATTTCTAAATCTCCACTATCAGCAGAGCATAGAGCTCCGGAACAGCTATGCCCATACAGCAAGACACTGAGATGGCACTGTAGTATGAGCAACACGTGCAGCAAAAATGCAAACATATGTTCTCCAGAAAGCCTATGCTCTGGTGTCTGGCAACACCTGCTCAAGCTGCAGCCACATCAGCCTTGTTACCAGGCTGTTTTACATCTCTTACAGTCACACAAGCTTTTCTACTCAGGCATCTGGGGTGCAGTTGAGATACGCTCATGTGGGCATGGCTCAAAGGGCACAAGCTACCTAAGTGCACTGACTGGCTTCCAGCAGTCAGTCCCAAATGGACAGGTTTCTGATAGGCACTTGTCATATCTGACAGCTGGTACAGACGTTAAGAGTAACCTAGGGGTGTTTTGGAAAGACTCTTTTGTGTGGAACTCTGTTCAGAGTCTTCTGTCCCTGATGGTTCTAGAAGAGTCATGCAAGTTTCTGGCAGAATATTACCAGCTTCAGAATAGACAAGGCTCAATGATGAGCATCACGAGAGCCGTTGTCTTCAACCATAATTACATGCAAGACTGGTCCTTTTAATTGTTTATTTCATTGTAACTTGTAATAACATTAAGAACCTTCCATGCAAAAACTGCTTGAAATGTGATTTATTGTTAAAAAAACCCCAACACTGAAGTCTCAAAAAATATCTAGTGGTCATACTGCCAATTTTTACATATTGAGCAGTCATGCAACTGTTACAGCAACACATGACATTCTGTACAGCGTAAGCTAAGAAGTAAGAGCACCTACTAGCTGTTTGTTCTGGCAGAGAATCTGCTGTCTTGTCTCTTCTGACAGGTTCAAGTTGTTTTTTGTGTCTTCTAGTTCTTCTTCCAGTGACTTGGCTTTCAGCACAGAATACTGGATGCTGTGCAGAGGGAAGCAAATCCAGAGAAACTTTTGCAAGTTACTGTTGGTCATCAGGCTCAAAATACCAAGAACAGTATTTTTAGAAGCCACCAGGGACTTATTCTTTGGCATAAATACTTAACAGAAGAACAATCAAGTTTAAGCCCATCATATTTGTCCAGTAAATAAATAGCATGCAAGTCTGCGAGCCTTTATCTCTCCCTTTCACTTTCACAGTAAGGAGTGAAACCCCAGGCAAGCACAGCATTGGAGGTAACACGCTTTTGTTTGCATCCACCTAACAATCTAGCTTGACACAGTTAAAAATATCAGATTACCTGAGTACATAATGAAATATGTAAAGATGAGTTTGCTAGCAGTTATAGAAACTAGTTCAGTTAAGCTCTGCATCCAATACCCCAAAACAATATATATTTAACCAATGGGGCAAGGCCATTTTCCTGGCTTGCTCAGTGTCCACTTGAGCACATGGTCCACCATGAGGGCATGCGTCCCATGCCAGCTGCGCTGCAGGACTCTTGCCTTAATCTCTCAGAAGATACTGGGAACACTTTGGCAGCTGACATAATTGTATCACTTTTGGATTAATTGGGTCAGATAAACATTACAAACCGACTATGGTGAACATTACAAACTGACTATGACAATAGGCTCATTCTGGTGGTGCTGATGGGTCCCCAGGCTGCAGCAATGTTAAGCTAGTGAAATAACTCACTTCAGTTCTTCAAGAGACTAACAAAATAGCTCTTACGTGCCCATTTCCCCTCTGCTTGGCAGCAAGCGTGTGGTCTAGGATTGGAAGCCTTCCAGCACTCGGCTATTCTCTTGGTAACATGAAGCTTTTTATTTTTTTAAAATTTGTTCTGTTTATTTGATTTTGCTTTCCCTTAAGATTTTACCTGTGTGTGCCTGCAACACCTCATGCTGCAAGAGCCAGGGTATAAGATGAATGACTGATTTTTATAAAAATGAGGACATGCAGAGCAGAAAAAATAGGCAAGAGAATTTAATACCTGTAAGGTTTAATTAAGTCAAGAAAGTTGCTGTCATGAAGCACCGGTGAGGTTAAAAACATAAAGCAAGGCTGGACCACCTGGAAGAAGATAGGTCTGCCCATGGCCACTACACTGTAGACCCAGTGCCCTCAGGTTCTCCTACCTTTTTATTTGTTGATGCAGATCCTCATTATCTGCCAATAGCTTATTGTTGGTCTCATCCACAGCTTCCAATGTGAGCTTCAACTTGATGTTCTCTTCCTGAAGCTTTTGGTTGTTGTACTGCAGGTCAGCAACGCAGGTTATCAAGTCAGAAGTCTCCCTGCTCCAGTGACAAAACCAGGAAAGGTTGAGAAAGGTGATTTGATCTAATTTAAACTTTTTAAAAATCCTTATGTGGGCTGTACTGATTAGAAACATATCACAGAAGACTTGTAACTCTGCAGCATATAGTAATTTGCTCTGTGCAGAGATACCATCATCTTCAGATCAGTTCTGTAATTCTACAGGAACCAGGAATTGTTTTGTTTAAGCACTTTTTTTTTAAAATGCTCCCTGGAATTGAATTATGTGCCAAACAAGTGCCACATCTGGATATCTACATAAGAGTATATTAAACCTTTGTTAACCACCTTTTAAGGTCACCATTAATACTTTTAGATTAAACTCTAAAGTTTCCAGTTCCTTTCTTTTCCCCTAAACTATATTCCACTCATGCTTTCAAACGAAACCTGAACAAGGTTTTGAGATCCTGAGAAACAATAGGGAAGCATTAGAACACAGATTAAGGTTTCTGACCATGAATTAAACACATAAATTAACAAAGACCAGAAGTTTCAAAGACAAGTTTTTTGTTATTAATGAAATTAAGTCAGTCATGACTATTAAAAAAAAACCCAAACAAATACAACACACACAAACCCCAAACATTAAGAAACCCAAACAAACAAAAACCAAGTGCCAGATATTCAGTCTTCTATTGTCACAGATCCAAGAACTTGGGGGAGGGAAGGAACCAGTTTTAAAAGGAAAAGAAATACACAACACCACCCTGACCACAGGGAATTAAAAAGGCAAACGGACACAGAAGGACCAAGATATCAGTAGGAAAAAATGTGGTTTTAAGCCCCTGCTGAAGCTGTGGGGAAGAAGAGCTAGTACAGACTGAGGTCAGCATTAGAAACTCTGCCAAGACAGTTTCTGAAACAGTTCTAGGAATTGCTCTCGAGTAATTCAAAGCTAGGAGTATTAAATACTGAGAAAGAATTATTTTAGTGGACTTACATATCTCCTTTAGACACATCACCTCCAAAGGCCTCCAAGCTTCCTGATGTAACATTCACCTGGATGTGTGTCTTTTTTGCTGGAAGAGGTTGCATTTTTGGTTACAGAGTAAAAAAAAAAAAAAAAGGAGTTTTCTTGAATAAAAGCAGAGAAAAGTGATCTGACCTTCAGAGATGTTTTTATGTACTTTAAGTTCCAGGTCTTCCATGCTTGCTGTTAGTTCCTCAGTAGCATCATCTTTCCTGAAACAAAGAGGCATTGAGAGTCACAAAATCAGTATGATACTAGAATGCTTACCAACCTTGTACCATTAAAAATGTTTCAACCAAAACCCACACAGTGACCAGTGTCCTGATACCATCTTTGTCCAGAATACAGAAGGTGCAAGCCACAAGAGAACTTTCTACTGTCCTGTTTTTACAGAAGCTTTAATGAGATAGATTGATAAAACTATTACCATTTTCTCTTACAGTCTTCAATCCACTCTTTCATGATGGCATGATACGTTTCCAGGTCCATGGAGACATCTTTCTGATCTGGGTCAAGCATGTTGCACAGCTCTTCCAGACCACTGTCTTCTGATCCCCGACTAGTTGTATGTCTCAAAAAATCAACTATCTTAGAAACCACTACTTTTCCTAAAATAGATACAGATATGCATGTGCCAGACTCTGAAGTCTAGCAGGTCATTATAAAAAGGTGTTAGAGGGCATGCCACTGATCTGCACAAGAAGAGCAAACTTGACATTTGCTGTGCTATTGCTTGCAGCTTTCTCATCAAATTGGGCAAACCCTGTAACTGACATTATCTTACTCTGCTCAATGACTCCTTTTTCTACCACTTTTAGTCACGTGTGAGGTGACTAAAGGAGGAATTATCTCTAGCTCTGAAGTTTCCCCAAAGTTCTCTTCTCTAACAGGAAAAAGTCTAAAAGAAATAAGCAGTTCCTAGAAGCAGGTTGCTCTTCTATTTCCTCTGCACCGAAATTCAGTAAAGATCAGCTGGTGGGAGGGAAGGGTAGGAGGTGGGAAGAGACAGGCACTGTGCAAAAGAGGCACAGATATTTATTCTGCATCTGCCACACACACAGCCACCTAAGGGAACTAGTCTATGCATATTGCACATTGGCAAGTCTCAGGAATCATAACATGATCTCAGCCTTGAAAATTTATTGAGAGGAGAATAAAATGGAGCAATGAGGAGTCACTGGCAAACCTGTACGCTCTGTGTCACAGGCAGAGAAGATAGTCGTCAGCAAGTCTTCTTCACAGATCAAGTTCACATCATACACATTATCAGCTTTGCACCCCAGTGACGGCTTCCATCCTACTAAGAAAGATGTCATTGCTGTCCATTCTTCATTTGCTCACAGCAACTTTCATGCCCCCCAGCTTCTAACTACAGCATTGTGTTTGTAACAGCACAGGCACATATAGCTTACTACAGTTTGAATGACAACTATTTTTTTTTTAAAGATAAAAAACCTAAAACCAAACAACTAACTGCATGGCCCCACCAATAAAAGCAGAGCTCATATTTGCCAAATAACATCAGAACCTGTTCATAGCTGGAGCCTCTGTGTTGGCAGCTGGTTTACCTATCTACTTGTACATGTGCCCTTTTGGCAGCTCTGGCTACTCTTCTGCATGAAGTAAGCACATAAAAACTTATTACTCCTCACTTTTTTTACACTCACATCAGCGTTTTTTGAAAAAAAAAAATTAAGATTTTTTTTCCTCACCTCTTTTTGCAGTCTTACTAGATTTGAGTGATTCTAAAAACATATTGTTTCTAGCTTAAGTAGTAAACAGACACCTATGTAAGCTGAAAGCTCAGGTGTCTAGGATTTTGGATTGGGAATTTCTTCTCCCCTCCCTCTCAGGATTTTTACCTTTTTCACACTTTGGCACAGGAGATTGGATCACAGCACTTTCTGATTTTTTATCTGATGTGAAGAAATATAAATTTGGACTTGACGTAAGATGTTTCTGTTCACAAAGTACACCTTTAGATTCAATATTTGACAAAGCACACAGTTTGTTCCAGGTATTAGCCTCTCTGGGTCTGAAGTAGGATGGAGAAAAACTCTCCATAGGGCATACTGGCATCCATGAGTTGCTGGATCTCTCTTCACTTTTCATGATTGAATGCCTAGCATTTGCAGAACAGGATTCAGGGACGTGCCTGAGACAAGGCGACAGCAACTGCAAGTCTGCAGAGACAACACTGCCGCTGCTGGGACTGATTAAGTGTGAACCAGTACTATCATGACTTCTCAAAGTCCTTTTCTTCAGTATTTCTTCTAAATTTTTTTTAATGTTGCACTGTGGACTGTCAAAGTTCTGAGACTGAAACTTTGGTATCTGCAAAGCAGGGTTAGAGACTTGGTCCATCATTTGGATTGACTTGATCTTTCTGCATATACTGTCCACTGGGTTATGGTGCCGTTTGTTAGCTCCATGTCCAGAAGACATTGTCGATTCCCCTCTTTTGCAAAGTATCTGGAAAGAATAGGGACAAGATATAAGACTTAGAATGACAAATGTGCACGTCATCTTTGTGCCAAACTTTCTTTCAGTAGGTAACTTGGAGCTTGGGTATCGAGTGGTTTGAAAATGCTTGGTCCATATACCAGCTGTGTTGTAAATCTTCAGTCATGATGTTTGGGTCTCCAGGGAAGAATTGAAATCTATTCTTAAACATAATAACCATTGGGAGGGGGGGGCACAGAGGAATGACAAATAAGAACTGAAGAACTTCCTTTAATCTAAAAAGATAATCAACTGCTAGGTTGAAGTAAGCACTAAGCAATAATACTTTGACAAATTCATCCCAAATTGGAGATTTATTTTTCATATAAAGTATTCATTAAAAAGAAACAAAAAACCTAACAGAGCTTTTGTGACTATTACTTCTGAGCAGGTTTGTAGCATGTACTTCCTTCTTTGGTTCCATAACTTTTTACTCAGGTCTAACAGCAACAACTGTCCAGCTATATATCAAAGCTATACCCTACAGCTATAGACATTCTGAACTCTTTCAGTGGCCCCCCAACCCTACAAGCCACAGGCATATAAATCAGCTGAAGTATTCTGAACCTGCAGCTTCCTCAATACCATCTCACGACAGGTTTCAGAAGCCAATATTTACATTGAGTTTCCTCTCAGGGTTTGCGCTTTGGAGGTATTGGCCTGGGGGATACAGGAGGTAGGAAAAGAAAGTGCAACAAGAGTTTCAGCATTTCAGTGAGCAAGAGGAAAAGAAAAACAAAACAAAACCACAACACCCAATTGCTCTTTATGCTGATTAGCCACAACTAGAGCTGTCATACTATCACACAGGGAATTACCCAGGACACATACCCTTCAGAAACTCTTCAGATAATATAAACACATAGATCTACCTCCTGGACAATATTTTTAAAGATATTTCCAACAAGATAAGCACATGTGCATGACCAAGGGGTGGAAGATGGATTTGAAACCACAACGCCATCTTTCAAGTGAGGTATTTGTCTACACATTGCAATTTGCAACCTTCTCTTCTGAGCTGAGTAGCTGGGAGCTTTCATCTGACAGTGACTGACACTATGGACTTCACTCACAAAAGTTCCTCACCCAAAAGAGAGCATCTGCTGAAAGAGCAGCACTAAGAAACAGAGTTGAACAAAGCTCTGTGACAGCCATTAGCAGCTTGGCTGAGTCTTTGTCATTGGAAAGAAACAAAAGGGAAATAAGCAATACTATTAGTATTAATATTACTAGTATTATTACTACTAAAGTTAGGTATGACATCTAGACCTTTATTTTAAATTTATTTAAAAAAAAATAAAAATAATGTATCAGTTAAAGGTAGCAGACAGCACACTATCACTTTCAACTCCTCAGCTCTGAAAACACACTGTATTGCTTCTCTCCAGAAGATGATATGAAATGTTAAAAAACAATAAGCCAAAGCACACATGAAATCTAACACTTGATGTGAAGTAAGAAGCAGGCAAGCAGTCAGGAGTTCAGCATATGTTAACTGCTTAGCCTACATGAGCAACAACAGCCATCCTCAGATCCTTCAGGACTGGGTTTTCCTTGTAGCCAGCTTACCAGGATAGCTCCATTACAGATTAGACTTCTGTTAGGAACAGAGTGGGAGGAAAATGAAACAACAGCTTTATAACTAGAGCTCGTGAGGTGGCTTATGTGTCCGAGAGGGATCGACAGAGTTCCTCACAGAAGCTGAACACCAGACTCCTTGGCCCTGATCCCTGCATAGTACAGATACCAACTCGCCCCCAGAAGGATACCAAATTCACTGAACTGTGTCTTTTCACTCAAACTGTTCATCAAGAAACAAAATAAAGCAACTTCCCCCTCCCCAAGCACTTAGCTCCCTGTTCTTCTTTTAGATCTAAAAACCCAGTTCTTCTCAAAAACAGAAACATACTTTTCTAGCATTTAACAAAAGTTGCTATTTGCATAATCTTGCAACACAAAGATTAAATTCACATGTACATATTCACTGATCTAGACTGCAATAGAGAAATACTCAATGCTTTTCTTAAACTGTTTTTTTTAGGAGTTTCCTGCATACCAGCAGCTTCGCTTTATATATGCAGAGGCAAGATTTCAAAGTTTATACTTCTACCATTGTTTCTGCAAGTAAAAATTTGCCTTGATAAGCTTGCCTTCAGCTACAGAACTACTTAAACCCCACCTAACAACCCAATAGGAAGAATCTCAGAATAATTTTAGAGAAGACACTACTTTTTTATTATGACTGATTTAAAATATTTACTCCATAAAAAGCTTCAACTTCCTGGTGTTTACTGTCTCCTATATTAGGGATATAGAATGTCTTTGAAAAGAAAAACTTAAAAACACTTACAGTTAGACTTAAGTACACCCTCTAAATGCACAAGAGCCTTCAAGCACATAAACAATGCTCCACAAAAGAGCATTAGCCTTTTTAACTACAACATACTTATATTCCCCCACTGAAGAAAAAAAAAAGAAACAAAACACAAAAAACCTCCCCCCCCAAAAAAAAAACCCCAAACAACAAAACAAACAAAAACTCCAACCCAAAACATTATACTTACAACAACACAAGAAAAAATACCCTCTCAAATAGAACCAACACAAAAAAATAAACACTATTTCAACTATTCCCCCAACCAGCACTACCTGAATGGTGCTTAAATTAGCAGGAGGCTCATTTGCTGGAAAATCAGCTTTACAAGGTACACCTGGTGCTGTCTGCCACTCAGCTCTCAGGCTTAAAGGGAATATGAGCTGCCACAAGGCACAAATCAGCCATAAGTCTCCAGGTTTCTAGTCCTTCTACTTGTTCTCTTGCATCCCTCCCGTTTAACAGCCGTTAAACGAATTGTCAGGAATCTCAAGGCATCATGAAGTCTCCCTGCTACCCTATTCTTAAACAGTGAGGAAAATTGTATAGCTCACTGCTGTGTCTGAATTCAGGTGCCCAGGATGTTTCTCACTTCTATAAGCAGTTCTTTCTTACTTTTCCCACTTTCTGCCAACTTTCAGGCAGGAGTAGCTCTCCCCTCATTTCTCCTGTGACAGTCTGAGCAGTGAATCCAGGGACGGTACACATTTCATAGAATCATAGAATGGTTAGAGTTGGAAGTGTAATGATAGGATGAGGGTTAACCATTTTAAACTGGAAGAGAGGAGATTTAGATTAGATATTTAGGAAGAAATTCTTTCCTGTGAGGGTGGTGAGGCACTGGAACAGGTTGCCCAGAGAAGTTGTGGGTGCATCTCCACCTCCATCCCTGGAGGTGTTTAAGGCCAGGCTGGATGGGGCTTTGAGCAACCTGGTCTAGTGGGAGGTGTCCCTGCCCACAGCAGGAGGGTTGGAATAGACGATCTTTGATAGCTCTTCCCTCTTTTTAAAGGAAGACAAAAGTTGAAATGCCTTAGGCTGATAATATATCAAAGATGCTCTGTGTTACTGTCTGCTCTGCACTTGTTTCTGTCAGCTAAAACAAAGAGTTCTGTCATTAGGACTTTTAACCAAGTCCTTTTTTAGTATTAAATTCTCAAACAAGGTTTGCATTTTAATACTGTGGATATTTAGGTATATACTCTACAAATAACTGGAAACACAATGATGTTGTTGAGGGACTACTACCATGTGCGCACTACCTACTGTCCGCACCACCCATCCGACTTCTCCAAACACTTGGAGAAATGACACCTCTCAGGCTACCCCTGGTTCAGCACTGCTGTAAAAAACGTGCTCACATGGATGCTTTGCAATTCAAACCCCAAATGCAGAAGCAAACTGATATTGCTGTTCCCTGTTTTGTGGGAAAACTGTTAAAGTGAAAAGTTGGCACTGTCATCCAGCAGCAGTACCAAAGACCATGGAGCTGATGTGTTTGGTTCTGGTTTGATTAGCAGATGGGTGTTTTTGATTAGAGGGTTTTCCAGGAGTAAAGCTGGTAATAATATAGAGGTAATGTTTCTGAGATCAAACCAATCCAGGAAAGGATCTCTTTTTTTCTCTTGTCTTTGAGAGACTCATGTGTATGGGAAGATCTTTAACTTAGTAGTTTGAATAGAAAACCCCACACATTATACAAGTACCCCTATTTTTTCACAGCTTGACAGGAACAAGTGACCTCTACTCAGGAAGGCTCCTTCAGTTGACAACTATTTGTGCTAGCTAGCAGAGCAAGCACTGAACACATGCGGGAGCAAATGACCTTTGCCTATAGACCTTGAAAAATAGACTGGGAGATGGAGAGAAAAGTAGGGGCACAGAAAACAGTGCTTCCTTCACAGGGTCTGAGATACAAGCTAGATGCCTGATGTGCTGCTAAAAGTTTCAAAGACATAGTCTGCCTCTACATTGCTTCAGATGACAAATGCCACAGGACTTTGGAAAGAGTTAAGTGTAGCTGTGTAACAGCTAAGCTGTTAATTACTCTGCTTGAGTACAAACTCTGGTAATACAAAATTCACATGAAGTTTCTAATTAAAAAAAAAAGCAGCAGGTCCTTTCCTTTGTATTCCTTCCTTCAGGACAGGTAAAATCACAGGGTCATGTAACAAATGCATCAGCTTATGGGTTTTCTGCTATTTTATTCAGCTCTTCAGGAAGAAATACTCATAACTTGCTGTGAGATTATAATTCAGTGACAAGGTGGTCCAGCAGCAGGAAATTTCAACCATCCCCAGTTTCAAGTATATGTGTCTCATGGCCCATCTTTGCTGGGGTACACTGTCTATTGCTTCCACCTTTGCTGTAGGCTGAGGCAGGTAAGCACTGATAGACCTGATTGAAGTGGTTTTCTGCTCACTTTGAAGACATCTGAAATGTCTGTCAGTTCTGATGACCCGGTGCAGAGCTATTTAAATAGAGCTATTTATTCTCCCATAATTTGGACTTCTACCTCTAGAACAGTGCTTTGTTTCAAATAATTATGTTTATTGTTACTTCAGTGTAACACAAAAAGTTACTCTTATTTTAGTAGGATTCCCGTTCTCTGCATCGTGAGATTAAAATACATGCTGTTCAAGGTTGTACCTTGTGTTCAGTATCCACAGGCAAATATTGAGGACAAATGTTTTCAAAGATTAACACATGTTCATGCAGCAGAGTTCCTAAGTTATTTGATTTGTCTTGAAAACAATCCCCAAGTTTTCCTGTTCAGCATTTAAGACCATTTTCCTTTACATAACTTCTGTAGCATAGCAAACTTCCAGTAGCTAAAGGGGGGCAACAGGAAAGATGGAAATCATAGCAATAGGATAAAGGGTGACAGTCTTAAACTGAAAGAGGGGAGATTTATGTTAGATATTAGGAAGAAAATCTTTCCTGTGAGGGTGGTGAGGCACTGGAACAGGTTGCCCAGAGAAGTTGTGGATGCCCCATCCCTGGGAGAGTTGAAGGCCAGGCTGGATGGGGCTTGGAGCAACCTGATCTAGTGGGAGGTGTCCCTGCAGGAGGGTTGGAACTTGATGATCTTTGAGGTTCCTTCCAACCCTAACCATTCTATGATACTGTTTTGCATATAAATATGTGTATTTATGTATAAATATATCAACTCTTCACTTGTGGTATGCATGGATAAGGAAAACCAGGCCAAAAGGCCATGCTCACTGAGGTTGGGTGCTTTGTCTGTCAAAAACATGGAGCAGGCTGTTTCAGCCTCTGACACCTGACTGTCTGGTTATCATGTGGTCCCTCAGTATAACTTGCTTTTTCCCCACTCTCCCAATTCTCTCCACTGTTTACAATGAAATGGCAGCATCCAGCTGCTCAGCAGCATCATGTATTTCTTGCCCAGCTTCATGGGTTAGGCTGTGTGGCAAACATGCTGCTCAGCCGAGAGGAGATGGGTGCGTATGTAATGTTCAGCATAGCTTGTAGCCCGCTAGGTAGCTTCTTGACAAAGACAGAAATCCTCTTTGCCAAGTTCATGGGGGTGGAAGAAAAGGTCAGATGACTCCTTGGCCTTTAGTGCTTCTGTCATTACGGAGATGTATGTTCTGCGAGATACTTTCAGGAGTATCTGCCTGTCTGAAAAGCTGCACAGCTTCTGCCAATGTACTTTGTAAATGCCTATACTTAGATGGCTGGGTCTCTTTTATAGCTTGCAAACTGGAGAAAACTGTTTTATAGCTGGTCTTTTCTTCTTGGTGTTTACCCCAGATGTATCAATTACTGAAAAAAAAATGTGTTGGACCATCCTATGGTTCACTGAACTTTGGAAGTAATACCTCTTTCTCTGGTGTTTACATATTTCCAATATTTGAGGACTTCTCGTCTTTCCAAATACTTTTAAACGTCACTCTCACCACATAACATATTTAATTTTACATAGAATTATCCCTTCAAGTTTCTTCTCTTTTGTCAATACACTTCTGAGAACAGCAGTGCCTGGACCTTCCTATTTTTCAGAGTCTTTCATGATAGTTCACGGTCTTTTAAGATGCTATGGTTAGCACGTACAAGCCAGAAATACACTGTGCTAGGTGCTGTTCAGATGCCAAAGAGTTAACAAACTCTTTCCTGGAGAGTTAACAAACAAGCAGCAAAGCACAAAGGAATGAGAATAAGCACATGAGACAAAGTTCATACATCTCAGGAGATGTACACCCTGACACCATCAGAGTACCGTATTTACCGATGTAGCTACTGGCTACCTACACACAACTGCTACATCTTGTACTCAAGAGCAAGCAATGATCCTTACCAGTAGCTTAAAAATAGAAAAGCACAATGACTGTAGCCAATATTTTTAAGGAAAGGTTTGGGAAAGTACATGGTCATGACGCAAGTTGGTGATGTGTTTGACCTCACTAGGTAAAACTCCGCCACACGAGAACTTTTTCACCCACCTCAGCACTGAACTTCAATCCCAGAAATCGGCTTTTTATCACTTGCAGTGTCAGGATAAGCAGTCTCTGCCCTTTAGATCATCTTTAAGAATAAGAATAGGTTACGTTCTTTCTAATAAGGGGCCCTGCTGCTACAGCAAGCTTCACTCTACTTCCCTCACTTAGGGTATTGATTACATGCCAAAGCCACTTCCTCGTTTATGTGAATCAGCTCATAAATGGCAGGACTGACAACAAGTGTTTCATGTAGGGCTCATCACCCCAAAGTGCTGTAGTTTTTTAGTGTGTTATGATCCATAACCCAATTATAGGCTACTTCATTTTCCAAGGGCAAGCTTACGTATAGCCATACACATCCACACATTTTCTTGTGACTGCAAACACCCTCAGTGCATGTGTTTCCTTCCCAAAGTATTGCCTCCTGTCTCTGTTTGCAAATGTCCCATTTGCCCTTCTTAGAAGTAATTAGATTTCTGGGAAGAGTGAGATGACCACCTTCTCATAGGATCATGACAAGAAAGAGCTATGAAGAGGGAAGAATCTTTTAAATTTTAATCACTGAAGTAGAATTAACAAACCTGGAGTTCTTCGTTGTGCATGCAGAATTCTTACAGATTTCCGGGGAGATGGTGTTAAAATATGGGGTTTTTGAAACAACAAACCAACTTAGAATTGCTGGTCATAGAGAAAATAAATGGATTTAGGACCCTAAGCCAGAAAAACAAGGAGAATTTAAGGGAAAAATTAAAATCTTTTTGAAAAAAAATAATATGGAAACTCAATTTAGGATTGGGTTTGTTTCATCTGATGCTGTCTGTGTAAAATGCTTTCTAAAGCCAATGAGAGACATGATATCTTCAGAGGGGAATTTATTCTTTACCTCTTAATGCTCTACACTGCAACCAGAGGGTGCTCTTTGAGGGTGCTCTTTGAGCTCCACTCTGTAGGAGTGGTTCAAAAGTCCTAGTCAAAAGGAGTTAGTGATATTTTAGGCACCCTAGGAATCCTGCCTGCCCTTTAACTGCTTCTCCACAACTCTTGGGTCTCTTGCAGGCCCTGTGTCACAGCTGGCAGACCCATGTGCACATCTCAAATTCATTGGACGGTGTTCAGGCAAGGTAGCCCGTCTCTTGCTACTGGTTGAAATTAAACACTTCGCTTTTTGATGCCTTAGTGCCATTGAGACATCTGGTGGTACAACATTAAAACCATTTAATTTAAGAGGATTCTGTCGAGGCCCTGCATTTGCTCTTGAGCTGATGGCCACCTGACTGCAAAAAGCCAGTTCAGATTTTAACCTGTCCAGTCCAGCTTCCTTCTGCTCTCCAGGCAGCCTCAAGCAAACCCGTCTCTATAAGGAGGTATGTGGGACTCCAGCAGTACAGCCAGGCTTGGGAGAGAGAGTGACAACACCAACTCAGGGCAGCTTGGACTTTGCAAAATGGTCAAAAGGCAAGAAAAAGTGAAGCTGTCTTTCTACAATGTGGTAACAACATAAATCTTTATCCACACTTCCATTCTCTTCCCCTTTCCCCAAAGTTCCAACAGAGGGGTCTAAGTTGGTTGTTTTTGTATTTATTTTATGTTAACTCATATCATTCCGTTGGCAGGAGAGCCAAGCCTTATTTTCAGCACCACACACATTCTGTTTTTCTGCCACAAGGAGAACCATTGTGGGGAGAACATACTTTACACTGAGTAATGCCAAAGGTAGGGGGTTAATTTTCATTGACCGAGTTGTATGTTTTGATTGTCATCCCATGGTCTGTGCATAGAGAGGCTCTGAAGTCACTCCAGAAGGAAACAGGTGAATAGTTCTGTCTTTTCCAAGTCTCTGCTTGTTAAATGTCTCCTGGGTGCAATACAGAGCCCCCTTTTAAGGGCTAATGGTCAAATGTCATAAAGAACTGTCTCTGATCTGTCAGAGGCAGAAGAAAAGCACAAGGAAAATGTAAACTTCACCTTGAAGTAGATGCAAGTAGAAACCTTTCTGCTGGCTAGGGTGCATCATGGCATGGCCTTTTTAAAAGGATAGAGGTATAACAGCAGCTCCGAGCCATGACAAGAGCTTCATGAAGCCAAAACCTGAACGCCCCCCTCGTTTCTTGCATCTGTGCTAGAATGAACTGCAGCTCATGCCTCTTCTGTATATTCAGTGAACACTTCTGCTTGGCACAACAGAGGCAGAACAATATCCCCCTAAAAGCAGGAGAGCAATTGTGCCTTCACTAACAGTGTGCTTCAGAGCGGTCTCCGCAGACACGTCAGGGAAAAGCCTTAGTAGCACCTATCTACAGACTCCTCACTCAGAACCCACATACGTGAGCACATTTGTTGCTCATACAGGCTGACCTGTATTTTTGCTAAATCACAGGCTGGTCCTGTTTATGAAGCTGCCGCTGTGAAGTTTCTACTGAGTAGTCTTCTAATCAGCAAATTTCTAGCTCCCTGTTCACTTTGCTGCCTCTTCTGCTTCCCTCTCCCCATTTCACAAAGGAAAGAATGAAGGAGAGGGAAAAAACTCTAGCTACACAATCAAGATCTTTGCTCGAGGACCAATGTCACTATCCAATAGTGCAATGATTGCTTAGAAGTAGCTTATGGAAATGGCTCCTCTGACTGCCACTTCCTGCCTTTTTTTCTGTTTACTGCTTGACCTGTTCAAGCCCAGGATCTGGGCTTTTATTCCAACCAATCCGTGAGACAGGAAAGTGTTTACAACCCTTAGGTATTGGTGGGATTTTTGGTGGGTTTTTTTATTTATTCAACTTGGTCCTTTTATGTGTGTGTAAGAGAATCAAGCAAGAAACTGAATCCTCTAAATGTATGCCAGGAATAACCTCAAGCAAGTAACACTGGATAAGTCACCTTTTTTTCTTGATGTTATGACTGGAGAGTAATTCACTAACTTTTTCAGCTCCCACAATGAATAGCAATCTGATATATGTTGAATTACCCTAGGTAAACACACATCATTCATATTAATACCTGCTTCTGGCTGTGGTTATCGATCATCTAGCAAGAAGGTGACGTATTGCAAATGCACAGGGTTGATGCTGATGTATTCAGAAGGTATTCACCTGGCTAATGGGGTGCGTCTCCAAGTCTATCCATCTTTCAATCATTTCTCTGACTTCCTGCAAGACTACACATTTCCCTCAGGAGTCATCAGACCTTCTACTTCTCCATGTACAGAGCTGACAAGAGATCCCTTTAGACTCCTCCACCTTACTACAGAAGGGGAGGGTATCTTCACTCTGAAGATTTAAAAAGGGACCCCCAAACCTGTAGGAGACCTTGTGACACATCATCCCAAGAAAAGGAGACTGAAGATTTGCTACTGAACTAAGTATGAAGGTGAGTGAGGCTCTTTTCGTGTGTGGGAAACATTTACTTTGCAATTTATACTTTTTCACATGAGTATGATGTTTAGGAACTGTGGGGGGTCTTCGTGATTTTAATTTTAAAATGACCCGAGAGGAATATACACATAGTTATATTCAGTGTGCTTGAAAAAAATACATTAAAAAATCATTAATTGCACAATATGCTCTCAAACCCAGGGTGAAATAAACCACAGTGAATCATGGTGTTAAATGCTCTCTGTTGCCCAGCACTGTTATAAATGCAGGAATAACAACATAGGCTGTGTGAACAAGCAGAGATGCAACTTGTTTGCAGAAGATTCGTGTTTAATGACTTCATTTGCATGTGCTGCATCAGTGAACAAACTCCAAGAACCCAACAAGCCTCTCTCATGACATGTGTGTAATCATGGTTGATGCAAATGGGATACTAATTTTAAAAACTTTATTTTCCTGAGGAAGTAGTGCTCTGCTCTTTGGTTGGTTGGCTGGTTGGTTTGAAATGACAAGTTCCCTACATCTGTTTGTTGTATAAACTCTATCATTCAGGGTTTGATAAGATCAAGATATACTTTATATTTTCTTTCCCATTTAGTTTGTACCTTAGTCCCATTTCTTCAGAATCTAATATCCTTATAAATAGGAGCACAAAGCCTGCTTGCATCAATGGCAGTTTTCACCACTACGGATCCTTTATAATGAACATTAGTAAAGAGAATAAATTATGTTTGGTTTAATAATCATCCTCCCATCAGATCACTGTGTATTGAAGCTAAAATAGCCACTGTGCAAGAGCAGGTTTGGCAGCAAGACAGGGAGAAAGGAGGGACTGGAAATACCCTCACATTTAGGTTTGAAATTGAGAGGATCTACAGACCTGAAAGGCTTTTTCTGGACCTCATGGTTCTTTGTTATGCACAGGGACTGTGTAAACTGTCCGCATCTGCAATGGCACTGCTCTTGGCAACATCCTTCATATCTTTCTCCTGGAGTGCACCTCAGGTAAATAGCTCACTCAGGCTGAATGTGCAGCATCTGTGAATCTCACAGGTTGATGCCATTTAAGTATTTGTGCTACTTAGTAATGGCATGCAATGTTGACACACACCTTTTCTCTTTTTGGCATAAAGGCTCATTTCCAAAGGAGAAACTGGACTCCCCAGGCTATGCTCTATTTGAAGGGTGCACGTAAGTCCCAAGCGCTTTCCATTTTGAGGAGATAACTTTATCTGCCGCTGGATTATTCCTAATCTGCTTGTTTCCACACAAACAGTAAATCCTTGAGGATGCTCTGGAGGTAGTTCTGAGGCCTTCAGGGATGTGTTGTTTCATCTTGTCTCTGAAACAGTGGCATTGCCAGTATTATTTTGAAAAAAAATCAAATTGAAGAAAGCAAGAGAGTATAGAGTTTTAAGCTTGATTGTAAAAATTATTGGAAAAGCAGTTTCCTTATCTGAAATATTATTAAAAGGGTTTAAGATGCACTGGATATAGTTTTCATTCCTTATTCTCACTCAGGATTTATAAAACATCTTCTCAAGCAACAGGAGAACACACATTCCTATTACAAGCATCTTGCATTACAGTTGGCATTAAGACCACAAGCAACCTCTTCTAAGGAGAACTTGGATGTCAGTGTTACCAATATTGTGGTGTTAAGGTTGTGTGAATGACTTTTTGAGTTTCTATTGTTAGCTAAAGAAGCAATAATTATAAAGATAAAATTTAGAGCCAAAGAGAGATTTTGTCCTTTGATACAAATCCATTAAATTTAACAGCACTAATATATTTTTTTTTTTTAAATCTGTTCTGAATTGTTGTTACAAAATTAAAAGCTATCAGGTGGGGTAGGTACTAAGAGAGCAAATAAAATAGATTCCTTGAAATTTAAAAAAAATACTGAAGCTCACAATCCATAAAGAAATGCAAAAGGGAGACAATATACATAATAAAAATACAAAGTAAAGATAGGCTCCAAAGAACTGTAAAAGTAACTGGAAGAAGTCCTAGTAACATTAATAAAATTATTTATAGTCATAAAAGCAAAGAATTTGGCCTTTTTTTCATTTTAAATCTTCCAACTGAATAATGCACTGTGTTACTTCTATATCGACCTGTGTATCATTCTTATTGATACATAGGAAGAAATAAGATTATTTTTTTTCAGGTTTTTTTCATTACTTTTTTTTAAACTAGAAATATCTCTTTTAAAGGCAATACTTTACAGTCCAGCAAAGAGATTGAAGACTCTTGACCATAAAGCACCCAAGCAAAGCGTGAGATAAAAACAGTAAATACCTCCCTACGTACAGTTCCTCCAGCAGGTTAATACAAGAATGAAAAGGGCTGAAACACCAGTTCTATGGAATAATGTGTGTCTTGAATGTTCTGGTTCAGGATAGGCTGCTGCTGATTAGGAAAACCCTGGGATGGATTTATACCTCTCGTTTTATGTTTGTAGAAGTATGGCTATAATTTTGTGCTTTGAAAAGACCATTTTAGGGATTGTGAAGTAGGAAGTACAACAGGTTTGGGAGATTGTTTTCATCCTTTTCCCACTGCTTTTGTAGAGGGACGTCGATTCATCTCCAATGAAAGCCAGCAAAAGGATCTGTATGACAGAATACAACTTGGTAAGTGCACGTGCACAGGTGTATCTTTAAATTTTTCCTCACGTTATGGGAGAGATCTGTGGAAGCTGGAGGGGATTTTCTTTCCTAGAATTAGATTAAATGAAACAACTAAACTCGCTTTTGTTAGTACCTTCATTCCAAAACACAAATTTTAAAGTCTCTTTCTTGTGTGCCTATCTGATTTCATTTACGTAAGTCATGTTCCAAACTGACTTGGCTGTTAAGTGCGATTATCATCAGTACCTTTGACTTTCTTTTTCCACTGGAAAAAATCAAATCGATTTATTAATTGCACTGGACTGACAAGTGACAAAAGTAGACAATGTTAATCCAGTGGTAGGCAATGTTTCTGGAGGAAACACAATGTTGTAGTAAAGTAAGAAACGGATGAAAAATAAATATGTTATTTCTACCTTCTAAGAGACTTTAAAATAGCCCCCTTCTAAGAAAGAGTGCTAGTCTCTTCTGTGTTGGGATATTTATCAGGCTGATTTTGAACAGAGAGTGTTATAGAGTGGAGGAGACAGCAGATTTTTTTTTCTCTTTGCATCTCTAGTTATACAGATAAAAAAAGCAAATACCAAAATAAATAAATGCCAGTAAACACTAACAAGCCATGCATGTCTGATTTTATAATTCTAGAAACACGCAGCCAAAACACAAATCCTTTATCTCTTTCTGATGCTGCAGCACTGTTCCTTAGTTCCTTATGGAAAGCCCAAGAAGGAGGTAAATGCATGTTTTGTATTGCCCTGACTTTTTTAAAAGGGGTTTATCACTATGTAATTTACTCACAGTTTAGTAAATTAATCTGAAAGACCTGATTTGAGAAGACATATTATCCTACAGAGTGCATTGTATTAGAATGTACATTTACACAGATTAGAACATGAATCAGATAAAGGATAATAAGTAAACTTTTGTAATATCCTGCTTTTAATTTGCCTTTCAGATTTTTATTAGCTTATATTAAAGGGAACGACTAGGGCTCCTTTTTCTGCAGAATGTTGTTTGCTTGTGAAATTTTCCTTCCTCCATTGTCTTTTATGCCCTGGTGGAAAAGCTTAAAATACTCCTAAAAAGCCCCAGCAGAGGAGCTGCACATCTGTCTCCTGAGAGCTCTGTTGCTGGCATAGCTTACAACAGGTCCCAATGACATGTAGAGGCAGAGCCCTGAAATATCCAGAAAAATCCCACAATTAATTCATGCATTCCCTGCCTCCCAGACATATTGTCTAACCTGTCTCCATTGTCTAACTGTCTCTGTCTCCTCACCGCCTGCTTCCTCACTACCTGCTACATGCTTCCACTTCTCACTTCAGAACCCACGTCTCCCTTTCACAACAGCAAAACCTAGCTACTGACTCAGGCTCAAAACCCCTTGTGTTTCCTCATCTCCTTTACACACATTGCACCCCACAGATGAAGACCCATATCCTATGTTTCCCAGCTCCCTCACTGTGCTATTGTTCAGCTTCCCTCCTTAGACCAGTTCTCCTGCAAAGCCATTATCTTGAACCTTATTGTCTGATGCATACATACAGCTCACCAGCTGAGACCCTAAGTCTAAGCTATCCTCCCTCTTTCTACCTTTCACCTCTGCAGGTAGATAGGCTGAAGAGTTGGGCAAAGAACTTGATGAAATTCAACAAGGGCAAGTGCAGGGTCCTGCACTTGGGGAGGAATAACTCCCTGCACCAGTACAGGTTGGGGGTTGACCTGCTGGGGAGCAGCTCTATGGAAAAAGACCCAGGAGTCCTGATGGACAACAGGATGACCATGAGCCAGCAATGTGCCCTTGTGGCCAAGAAGGCCAATGGCATCCTGGGGTGCGTCAAAAAAGAGTGTGACCAGCAGGTCAAAGGAGGTTATGCTGCCCCTCTACTCTGCCCTGGTGAGGCCCCATCTGCAGTATTTTGTCCAGTTCTGGGCTCCACAGTTCAAGAAGGACAGGGAACTGCTGGAGAGAGTACAGCAGAGGACCACAAAGATGATTAGGGGCCTGGAGCATCTCTCTTTCAAGGAAAGGCTGAGGGACTTGGGTCATTTTATTCTGGAGAAGAGAAGGCTGAGAGGATCTGATCAACACCTATAAATACTGAAGGGTGGGTGCCAAGAAGAAGAGGCCAGTCTTTTTTCAGTGGTGCCCAGGGAGAGGACAAGAGGAAATGGGCACAAACCTGTACATAAGAAGTTCCATCTGAATATGAAGAGGAACTTCTCCACTTTGAGGGTGGCAGAGCACTGAAACAGGCTGCCCAGAGAGGTGGTAGAGTCTCCATCTCTGGGGACATTCAAAACCTGCTTGGACAAGTTCCTGTGCAACATGCTCTAGGTGGACCTGCTTTGGTAAGGCAGGTGAGCTAGGTGATCTCCAGACATCCATTCCAACCTCATATAATTCTGTGATTCTGTGACTATTTTTTGGAAATGGGACTGGGGGCAGGGAGGTTGTTTAAGAAAGGTGCACCCTACAGTGCTGTGGAGAGTATGTGCTGTGCTCTGGCCTCCGGGTGCGGGGTAGCTGTTGTAGCACATAGAAGCCCAGGAGTTTGTCTAAGTTATGCTTTTCCCCTCTTTGGTTCAGGACGGGGAGAAGCAGAAGGTGGCTAGAAGCTGCCTTTGTTTCTGATTGTCCTGCTGTGAGTTCTTTAATCAGACTCCTAATTTCCATCATCATGACAGGAAGAAGAAGTGCTTTGCTTGAACTAGGAAATGTGAAGTAAAACATACCTTGCAATGTATGAGGTATTTTTGTACCTTTCACATAGATGAGAGTTAAAACAACCCTGTTACTACCCAATTGCTTTTGACATCATCAGCAGTGCATAATAAATAACTGGCTTGCCATTGTTGTGATACCACCTCTCCTTAGGTATCCAAAGTATGCAGCTTTCCTGAAATGAAAAGTGTGAGAAACACCTGGCAGAATTTACCTGGTGTATGTGGAGATATGCTGGAATCACTCCTGTCTTCTCTTCCTAAAATCTCCCACTGCATGTAACATAGAACTGGGGCTCTGTGTGTAATGAGTAATGCATATTGTTGATTAATGCCTTTCAGTAATGACTTTAAAGATTCCAACCATGAAGACCTATATACTTGTATCAGCTGAGAGGCTGAAATTGTTTTGAAAACTGTGGGAATCACTGCTTGGTAAATTGTACTGAACTAACGTCGTGTAAATGATTTAGTAATATTTTGCAACATTTTTTAAATTATCCATAGAAAAATAAGTAGTTGTTGTTACAAATCTCAGGTGCTGGGGAGGTCAAAAGCACCTGCCAGTGTATCAGAGGAAGCCCAGACCTGTAAGTGCATTAGAGGAAGCTCTCTCTTCCCTGTCATGGCAGAGCCTGCTTACCAAAAAAGTTCAGTGGCATTTTGACTGAGAGAGAATGGCAGAATTAAAAATTAAAATTAAATGTAATTCATTAAAAATTAAATTAAAAATGAGCATAGTGCTTTGGACAAAATATAGGAGAAGTTCTAAAGATAAATCCGTGAAAGTGTTGTTTGTGTATTAACATAAAGAGAAGATCCTCTGAAGTTCATGATTCATAAGTTGTAGCAGTATTTTCCTGCCTGCTGTTGCTCTTCCAGAGAAAACAGAGCACAGCAAGAGCCCCCTGAGGAAAAAGTGATATATCTGAGAGAGCTAATCAGAACTGGCAGCTTATTTGAAAAGTACTGTGTGGAATAACATTGCCATCACCGTAGTAGGGAACAACCACACAGTCAAACCTGGGTAAGCCCTGCAATTTCAGAAGACCCCCTTCAGGCAATTTTAGAATCACCTGAACTGAGAGAAATGTGCAAATAAAGATCAAATGCGTTATTTTCTTCTGTATGAAAAATGCATGCCTTGTACTAAGATATACCTCTGGATGTGGTTTTTCTTCTTGCTCTTCAGCGAACAAAAATTCCTACATTAAAAATGAGAGGAGTTGAAGCAGTCACCTGACTTTAGTCCTGTGCCTGAGGCACAACTATCTCATGAAAACTTTGGCTGATTGAAATTCCTTAGCTACAACTTATTTTTCCCCACATTGTCTTGTCTTACAGTTGAAGAAGAAAACAGTGACCACCCTGTCTACTTGACAGATACTCTATCAAATTGGTGAAATACTTCAAATTTCTTCAACGTTTGTATTGTATCTACCCTGAATCATTATCTGTGTGAGCAGACCATTTCATTCATCTTCACTTAGTTTCCCAAAGGATGACGTATGTACTCAATGCAACATTTTGAATGCAAATCGATTAGAGGTTACTAGTTCAGATGAGGAAGTTACTTGTAAAATTCCTGCCTTGTTTAGTCCATTTTCTATGTCCCATCCAAAATTTAAAATACACTGTACCCTCTTACCCAAAAAGATGATTAAAATTGTCTTTTTGGAGAACTACATCACTAAAGACAATTTTAAATAGTAGTTGGGAAACCTTTTACCACCTTCCACCCAGCTGTATATTGAAGACCTTTTATTTTTGATTATGGAAGATTCCTTCACCACTTCTCTGCTGGCCTTGTAAGCTACTGATGGTCAATAAAGTCAGTGAGATATTCAACCAATCCAGCAATCTTTGTCTGCAAAGCAGGTAGGGTTTTTTTTCATTTTTTTTTGTTTTCGTTTTTTGTTTTTTCATTTTGACATACTGGATTCAAAATAGAAGAGGGAATATTTAGATTAGATGCCAGAAAGAATTTTTTTTCTCTGTGAGAGTGGTGAGGCACTGGAACAGGTTGCCCAGAGAAGTTGTGGTTGCCTCATCCCTGAAGTGTTCAAGGCCAGTCTGGACGGGGCTTTGAGCAACCTGGTCTAGTGGCAAGTGTCCCTGCCCATGGGAGGTGTCCCTGTCCATGGCAAGGGTGTTGGAATTTGATGATCTTCAAGGTCGCTTCCAACCCAAACCTTTCTATGATCCTATGATTTGTCACCACAGAAAATAGGCAATGGCACTTAGGCCTTGGTGCTGCCCCAGTTACACACATGTGGAAATTTATACTGAAATTACTGGGCAAGTCCCACCACATGAAGACAGTGTGGGGATAGGTCTTACAGGATTAGGGCCTCATTAATGGCCATAGCACACAGTCACTACTGTTGTCAGGAGGTGCAGTGCTGCTAGGGCTAGTGTTGGTGTACCAGGTACAAATCTAGCGTCACACATGACAGTGGGCATGTAGAATATTAATTACATCATTATTGTACTTATTTGTTTTCCTGGGTTTTGAGTTGACAAAAATGGAATTGTATGTAAATGGGTTAATTATTGTTCCATGCTGATAAGGATATATTTAACATTATTTATGTAGGTTTTGTGATCTTACTGGAAAGTCCTCTGTAGTTCTCACATAATTAAAAAGTAGGCACATGATTCTTGTGTCAAAGCAACTACGTTTTATTTTTTTAACCCTTAACCCTAGTTGTGCTCTTCATCTTTTAATGCTGCTCTCCTCTGATCTTTCTCATGACACTGTTAATTAATTTTGTTATTTGACACTAACTATAATGTTGCTTCGCCTTGACAAAAAGAAATGCAGCTGAAGGAACAGAGGAATTAATTTCTATAATGGGACTATGGGGATTTTCAGTAATGGTTTATAAGCTATATCAGTTCATGGAAGAACAAAACTGGAGAAATCAAAATGTCCTTGTTTGTTCATTTTTAAGCGCTAACAGTAATATGCGCTGTATGACAGAATGTGTTCATGATAAACTTCATCTAAAGACCAATGGTATCCACCAGAATATTTTAATTAATTTAATTGCTTTTTGTTTCAAGCATACTCTGAATATCTCAGGTGCATCTAAGTTATTTTTCAGCATATTTTACAGTATGATCAGTCAGTGCTCAGACAAAAATTGGAAGGCTTATAAGCCTTTGGTTTGGTATATCATGAAATGCATACACCTCTAAATGTCCCAGGTATACAAAAACTCTACTGATCATATTCCCAGATGACTGATTTTCATATGTATTTGTGATCTAAGCGTACCAGCTTAAACAATTGTTCACAAATAACCTTAAATAGAATAAACATTCTCTTTGGTGGTGAGCTGTTTGTGAAACCCTAATATTTCAAATCTGGCAGATAGTTGCTTATGTAACAGCTGCTACCAGGCTTGTCAGATGGCAGTAACTATTAGAAACATGTGGCATTTAAGTCAGACAATCTGCCGCCTTCACTGAATAAAAAGCCATTCTCTCCAACACTGCAAATTCAAAAGGCAGAAATGTTTTGCTGTAGTTAAATTGTTTTCCTACTGATGGCTAGCCCTAGCATTCAAGGCAGAGCTAAAATAAGCCTAGAGGCATGAGGCAGGGTTCACTTTGACCACTGCAGGACCATTTCTAAGAAGAATGGGCTCGACCAATCAGATAGCCTTCTATGATGTTATAGCTGGATAGCTGGATGAGGGGAGAGCTGCAGATGTCATCTACCTTGTCAAGATTTTTACAGTCTCCCATAACATCCTCATTAGGAAACTGAGGACGTGTGGGCTAGATGAGGGGGCAGTGAGGTGAATTGAGAACTGGCTGTGTGACAGGACTCACAGCGTTGTAATCAACGGAGCAGGGTCAAGGTGGAGGCCTGTAATCAGTGGTGTCCCCAAGGGTCAATACTCGGTCCAGTCTTGTTCAATGTATTCATCAATGACCTGCACAAGGGGACTGAGTGTATCCTCAACAAGTTCGCTGATGCCACCAAACTGCGAGGGCTGGCTGGCGCTCCAGAAGGCTGTGCTGCCATCCAGCATGACCTGGACAGGCTGGAGAGCTGGGCAGAGAAGAACCTAATGAGGTTCAACAAGAGCAAGTGTAGGGTCCTACACCTGGGGAGAAAGAATTCAGGGCACCGATATAGGTTAGGGGTGGACCAGCTGGAAAGCACTCCTGAGGAGAAGGATCTGTGGGTCCTAGTAGATACCGAGCTATCCAGCCAATATGAGCCAGCAATATGCCCTTGCTGCCAAGAGGGCCAATGGAATCCTGGGCTGTGTAGGGAAGAGTGTGGCCAGTAGGTTGAAGGAAGTCATTCTTCCACTCTACTCTGCACTGGTGAGGCCACAACTGGAATGCTACATCCAGTTCTGGGCTCCCCAGTTCAAGGGAGACAGGGAACTACTGGAGAGAGCCCAGTGTAGGGCAACAAAAATGATTAAGGGATTGGAGCACCTCCTTTATGAGGAAAGGCTGAGAGACATGGGACTCTTTAGCCTAAAGAAGAGAAGGCTGAGGGGGAACCTTATTAATGCTTACAAGTATCTGAAGGGAGGGTTGAAAGAAGATAGAGAGGGACTCTTTTCATTGGTTCCCAGTGACAGGACAAGGGACAACACGCACAAGCTGGAACATACGAAGTTCCAGTCAAATATGAGGCAAAACTTCTTTAGGGTGAGGGTGCCAGAGCCCTGGCAGAGGCTGCCCAGGGACGTTGTGGAGTCCCCTTGTCTGGAGACCTTCAAAACCTTCCTGGATGCAGTCCTGAGTAATGTGCTCTGGGCAATCCTGCTTTCGCAGCGGAGTTGGACTAGATGATCTCTAGAGGTCCCTTCCAACTCTGATAATTCCATGATTCGGTGACATTCACATTAGTTGTATCTCAGAAGTTGTCTACTTTCTGTCACCAGGCAGGTGCTCAAAGCATGTGAGCTTGCTAAAACAAATGCACCTGGATTTGTGCAAGATGCCATGTCAGCTCTGTTCTTCCCACAGAACCCAAACACCATAAACACGTGTAAGAGAACCTGCAACCTGATCATATATATTGCTTATTTTTCTCCCCTAAGAATGTCCAGAAAGAACAGGCGTAGCTGTCTTAAGGCAACCCTAGCAAGACCTTCTCACCTTCCTTATTGTCTGTCCTGTGCCTTCATCATTTAGCAATATTAACAATATGTGTGTATTGATCACATCTTTCAGCACTGCGATGAAGCTGGGTCTGGAATGATGATAAACAGATGCTCACCAGCCCGTGGCTACCAGAATATTTTTAGGCAACAAAGGAAGTGCTGGATCACTCTCAAGATGATGTTAATGCAATTTTGATGATGGGGAATTTGGGGTGAAATGCTTTTCTTCGGTGCAATAGTGCATTGAAATACAAGCAATAATGTCAGATTTCTTGAATTTATTTTTTTTTAAAAGATCATTTACTTTCAATCAATATGCCCTTTAAAGGTTATAGTGTTTGGGACTCTGTCATTGCATTCTTTAACCCTACAAGGAACTTTGATTAAAAGCTTTTGGGGAAGAATATACATTTCTGAACTCAAAAATGCAGCTGTTCTCTGCTTAGTAAGCTGTATGAAGGGAAATATATGAAGTATCCTTGCTTTCACCACATACAAAGAATAACTCTCATTGTTTTACTTACTTTTAAAATGGCCAAAAAATAGCAACTCCTTTTAAATCCAGTTAAGTTTTTGCCATAGAGCCTTCTGAGAATTCTTTCAGGTATCCAAATCAGCTTAAGACTGACAGTCCAATTCTAAAACTGATTTTAGGTGGCCAAAAATAAAATCAGGCACCTAATCTCTTTTATTCTATGTGTTCTATAGTAAGAACTTTGTCATCAAATGTTGATTAAGAGTTTGAAAGGTAGGTCTCTAATCAAAGTTGTTGGATAGTGAAGATAAATACTTCCAAGGTTACATTTTCCTACCTGCTGAAGAACAGGCTGAATCAGTTCCTGGAATGTCTTTTCTTGAACAGCATGAGAAATTCTTGATGCACAAACTTCTAAAATAAAAGGTGAACCTCCCTCCTAATGTCTTCATGTCAACAACAACTTCTGAAGAGCACGTTAACAGGCCCTCTCTGCATCTTTAGGAATTGAAATACTTTTGAAAGCTTTCTGTAAGGCAAATTAAATGTTTAGTTCTCATTGTTAGGCTCAATCATTCCCCAAGCACTTTTAAGTTTCAGGTGCTTTTTGAAATTATGTCTGTGGGGCAGAAGGAATTCTCTTAGCTTTATTTGTTATGACTAGGTTTTTTTCTAGTCATAATGGGAGGTCGGACTAGATGACCTTTGGAGGTCCCTTCCGGCCTGGAGGATTCTGTGATTCTATGATTCTAGAAGTGAAATAGACCACGGATTAATGGGCAATTGAAAGAATTAGAGTTACTCATCTTTAAATGTTGTCACATTTCTCAGTGGCATGTAGGTTTGTCTTCAGGAAGGTGTTACCTTAAAGGATTAAGGAAATGCTGTCATCCTCTGTAGCCAATTCGCACTAACTTCCTCTCAAACTAGTTTGTTAGCAAACTTAGAATCTAAGACAAGATGAAAACAATAAAAGACACATACCAGAGGAATCAGAAAATAAACGGTCTGCTGTTTATTGTGGGTCTAAATGACTTCAGAAAGATGACTTTATTTTTCTCAAATTCAAACCCCCACTGCATAAGACTTTATATTGTTCCACAGGAAGTATGTTTTACCACTGGATCAAGACTGTGCACCATAAAAAAAATGTTTTATGTGATGTAAGCTTATAATAAACAGCATAAGGAAAAAGAAAGACCATTTTCTTTTCAGTGTAGCTTTTTGAACCCTGCCAAGGTTTCCCCAGTGTAACACTTTTTTTCTCTAAATTGGTTGAGCTCTGTCTTACAGTTCATGTTAGTTTAGGAGGGGAAAAGGGGGAACATAAATGAAGCAGAAATACATTTGGGATACACATAATGGAGTTATCAGCATAGACTATGATTAACATAGATGATTACGTAGACAAAGGTATGATCTGCAGTTTGTATAAGCTCCTGAGGGGGTTGTCGCATTCTCTAGGTTTATTAAACTTGAGAAATCTCTTCTACCTCAAAGGGGCACAGAGAAATTGTCATTTAAACTACTTTCAGGATGGAATAATATTAGGGTTTCCAACAGTGTAGCTCAAGTGACATTTAAGATTCCCCTAATTATATCACACTGTCCTTAATACAAAGCTTGCCAAGCCTACAGGGGAAACTGTCGAATGGAAGGAGAGACCCTGCCAGGGTGAGAGCAAGTTCAGTTCCTGTATTCTCCATGCTGCTTCTTTTTTCCTTGTGGCAATACTCCAAGGGAAAAGGGAGACTTGATGTTTTGCCTATCCCTTTCAGCTTCCTCATCCTCATCATATCTTTCATCCTCATCCTCATCTTCACCTTCACTATGGTGAGGGCTAGAATGCTGAGAGACAGAAGGAGATGGTGGCACTGATGAAGGCCTGGGATACCTGAAACCTTCCGTCTGGCAAAGAGAAAAGCAAGTTGTATATATTATTACAGCGTTCCTCAATTGGTTGCATACAGCAATTTAAGGATATCAACACTTCAAAGGAAATCAGTGGTGGGTTGCACCTACTCTGCACTCTAAAATTAAACTCCCTTTAAACCAGATTCCCTCAGTCCTTCTCTGCCACTAAGTACATGCTTGTATGGCAGTCATCTTTAGTCTGTGCCACAAAAAATACGCTTTGCTTTTTGCAAAATATGACTGCCTTTATTGAGCCTTAAAGCCACCAACACAACATGAAATCCTTCTGGACTCTGTAGTTAAAATACTGAAATTATTGAAATTCAGATTTCAGTCTGAAGTTTTAAAACAATTTTCTCATTATGAAGTCAATATCTGCAAAATCAGAACCAACCAAGGAATTTTGGCCTAAGCCTCCCTTATTCTTCTCCTTTTTCAAATTAGTACTAATATGCACTATGTAAGAACTGTTTGGAGGTGTGCCTTTAAACCAACCCCTTGTAGTTCCAGCCACAGCCTCCTCCTCCTCACACACCATGAAGATGAAGGCAATACTTTGTCTCACTTTCCCTAGAACATCCTTTTCTGGCTTCCATTTTACCTAGTTTGTGCAGAACATATGCATGACATTTATAAGAAGAAAAATCAGAAGCTGACACTCTTCTAATAGGAATTTCAAGGGCCAGTTCCCCAGCTGGTCTAAAGTGGCATAGTCCCATCCATATCACTCTAAATCACCTGAGGAATTGTCCCCATATTGCACTTAGTACCCCAAGTGTTTGCATCTAATACCATTAAAACTCCTAACTGAAGTTTGGGTGTGTAACTTGTTGAGCTTTTAAATACGAGTTCCTACTCGCCGTCAGTTAGAACAAAACTTGCTAACTTTCTTCTCTCTCTTTCTGTCCCATGCACACATTCTTTCTTTCTCTCTTTGTAAAATGGCTAAAATGCACATGAACTCATCTCCAAAAGCAGACTTTACCTTTGGTGGAGCACTTGGTTCCATCTCAAATTTATCTGGGAATGTTCTGCTGAGAGCCAAGTGTCTGGCATGCATATAATACTGCAACATAAAAGAGAAACTTTTACAAGTCAAGGAAGTCATGGGTAGATTTAAGCAGGAAAATAAACGAATATAAAATGTGTGTCTTCTAAAAGATGACGCTGAACAAAGGCTAAAAATGCTTTCAGACAAGGAGAATCCAATTGATACCACTGCTTGTAATGAACACAGTGCTGTGAAGCAGTGAGCACGTTAGATTCACACTAAAGTAGTCTGGAACTGAAGCTGAATAAGGTTTCTGTAAGACTAAGACCTATCAAGATGGAACCCTGCACTTGCTTCAATTGGTGTAGGTCTTACTGAATGATAGATATTCTTTGTTCCTCAAGATAGAACTGGCTCTTTTTTTAACCAGAAAATTTACATCTTTAACTATACGTGTTTGTACACATAAACTTTGGACTCATCCCTGCATAGGAAGCACGTGTAACAGTCACAGAGAGGTAACATTTATATGTTTACTGAGAAATGGCATTTAAGAATTTAGCAAAAATATTTATGGATCCACTATATTCACGAGTCTCCATCACACGTTTGTGGTGTCAGGGTCTTATGCTGTGCTGGGAACCATATAAACAGAAAGGTTCTCACACAGGTAACAGGGCAGGTCCAAAGAAGTTACAAAACTGATATATGTGCATCTGCCTCTTTGCTCCTGTGGACTTGAGAATACTACTCTTAGTAGGTAGTACTGCAGTGTTTGCTATGTCAAATTAAAAACGCTATTTTGCCTTTAAGGCACAGAGGCAGTTTAGGAGTGTAGAGGAGCCACAAAACCCAGAAACATTTTAGGAGGAACAAGTAGGATTTTTGAGAGAATCCAGTTGACTTTGGAGTACAAATCCTACTTAGTTCAGGGTTGCCAGTGTTGTCAGGGAAACAAGCTTTTTACATTATCTTTTGCATGAGGAGTAAAAAGACCTCAGTGTGACTGTTTTCCTCTCTAACCCATCCAGTTAAGTCATATGTCTCCTTATGAGTGGTGAATGGAAACATTACACAGAAATGTAAAGGCAGGCTTTGCCTTCAGCACCTTTGAGAGGCGCTTTTCACAATAGGGATGTTTCCTTGCATTGTAGCATGGTGTTGAAGACAGCTAGTTAGACCGACGTGTCTGGAATTTTTAATACCTCTACAACATAATTTCACACACCCTGCCAAGGTATCTCCAGTCCAACAGATCTGAGAGCCTCTCCGTTCGGTTTCTTTGGATGATCCTCTGGCGACGGGACTGCTGACAGAATCCGTACAGGAACTGAGTCAGCTGGTTGCATGATTCATCAGGTGAGCGGAACCTCCTGTCAACTATGTAGATGCCTGAAGAACACAAAAAAAGGTGAAGGTGAGTGGAACTGAAAATGGGATCTGACCTCTTGCATCTCCATTCTACCTTCTGCCGCATAGTCTTACAAACATTACTTGTACTTTTAACGTTAAAAGGCAGCTATAACTGCAACATTTGTTACTATTCTGATGGAATGGAAAGCTGCAGATAAATAGTTATTTTTGCTTTAATTTTCTTCACACTTCAGACTGAAATTCTGTAAATTATTCAAAACTCAGAGGCTTTGTTGCTGTGTAAGTTCATCCAACAGGATTCCAGAGGTTCTGGATAAAGATATATAAGATATATAATTTTTGTCTGCCATGATTTTTAAAATACTGACTACTTAAAGAAAAAAAAATACTAGTTCTTTCTAGTATGCAGGAGAATTTAGAAGTGTGGATGGTCAGAATCAGCCTGTAGGAGAGAAACTGTGTTTTCTCTAGAAATACAAGTGTTTCCATAGAGATAGCTAATGCACATACATTAATCAATATACAATTCTGGCAGAGACAGGGCTGAGGTAAACTTTGCCTCTACATAGTTTGTCAAGATCAATACTTTATTCTTGCCACCTTCCTTACACCAGTGTGTAAGGGCTCAGCTATCTTAATGGACAAGACAGACACAAAACTACCTCAGATGAAGTGCCCTAGTGTACCGGATTTTACATCAACATTCACATCTATGTTTTGGCAGAGAAGAGCAAAATGACCTGTGCTCTCAGTCTGTGACCTTCCTGAAGGCTCTCAAAGACACATCTACACAGGCAGATGTAGCTGTATTTTGCAGCTGGCTCTACCCCTGCTTCTGGGTCAGTTGGCACTAATGTGGAGCTGCCACTGCCTGATTATGCAGACAAGCCAAGGAACTTAGAAAGAGGCCCTAGTTTGGGCACCTTGTCAATATTGTCTTGACACACCAGGAGGTGGCTACTCTCCTCCTTACTACACTCCAATCACGAACCACTTCTAAACCTTTATGAACAAATTCTTATTTGTAAGAATCTTCCTTTCATTTTCATGTTTACTTTTTAGTGGACATAATAATTTATGTTTGAAGGCGGCAAGTTTCACTGTCCTTGAGGTCCCAGCACATACTTTTTGGACTAGTGAAAGAAAAGCAGATTTTCACTGCTTCTTTTGAAAGGTCACACTGTAGCAGAAGCATTAAAGGGATGTGCAGGGAGACTCCAAAATAGCTATGAGGAGTGCTGAGTTTGAAGAATAAAGGAGATGAAAGAGAGAGAACCTGAAAAGGGTTTGAATAAATATGAACACTTGAATGGCTTGTTTAACACAGCAAGATGTTCAGAGCTCTGAATATATTCCCTCAATGAATTCCATCACCCTAGTGAAAGCACAAAATTGAGGAGTAACTGAATCATTGCTGTGCTTCTAACTTTCCTGACTTTGAGGTGGTATTTTGATATAATGTTAAAAATTTTACCATAAGCCGCTGGGTCAGCAACATGTTCCTGCATGAAACAGCCAAATCCAGAAAGGTTTGTAGTTACACTGGGAATGCCCATCACAGTACATTCAGCTGCCAAAAGAGACAGACAATAAGGATTTCAGGGAAATATGCTTTGAACAGTTCCACCCTGAGAGAAAAGAGAAAAAGAAATTCACAGACAGAAGGTCCCATAACACTAGAGCTGCTCTGAAAATGTCAAGTAAAAACTATAATGCTTTGTTGTGCATTTGGAAAAAAAGAAAAAAGTAAGAAAGAAAAAGACATTTTAAAGAAAAAATTTCACATTGTTTTTGCAAACATCTTTGTGTTTCCCAGCAACTAAACTGAAAACTTTCTGGAGTCTAGTGTTAAAACACAGAGCTGCAGTATATAGTCTGGACTGTTTGTTTGGATTTTAAATTGAAGCTTGTTGTACACACATGTTCCTTAGTCGTTCACAACTGTTTACAAAACTGAATCTCTTCAGTGCAGGAGCACGTTAACCTTTATATTTTGATGTTCATTGTTTGTAAACTGGTCCCTGTAAGCAAGAAAAAACCCCAACAAATCCCACCATTAACTCAGGACAGCATTCAAAGCAAATGTGGAGCTTGCTTTATAAAATTAGAAAATGCATTCACCGTTTGTAGTCAATTTCAATCATTGATGTAAGTACATATAACTGTTTATTCAGGCTTAAAGAGTTTTGCCAATGAATTTAAGCCTACACTGAGCATGCAGGTAAACTAAACACTCTTGTCTCTGAAATGCTGAAAGCTATCTACGTGTCATTCATTAATGTGATGAAGATGGTGTCTATGAAATAGAGCTATAAATTTACCTTAAAAAAGTCACTTTTTGTTTCTGGGATAATTAAATGGGTAGCAAAAAAAGAATCACTTTTGCACTAGTAATGTAAAGAGAAACTACCATTTTAACCAGTGTAAACCACAGATTTCCTCAAAACTGCTACATACCAGTCTAAATTTTCTGTCCAGGTTTACTTTAATGTTCACTTCAAAATTATCTGTGGCTTTGCACCTTAGCTGATATTAGAACAGGAAGAGAAATAGCTGGAATGAATGACAGTTGTCTTACTTGGAACTGAATAGCTCTCTTAGTTTGAAAGAAACAGCTCTGGAGAATCACCAAATTTGGAAATTTTCTATTCACTGGGTTACAACAAATGCTTTTCAGAGGGGCACCCCAACTTTCAGGTGTGTATCAGGACTCCAGAAGGTAATTTGCAGGACATAAAACACCTGGGCACCTAGGCTTCGATCCTCATAGGTATTCAAATTCATACTTTGCACCGATTTCACCGGGTGTTAAGTGCCTTTTGTAAATCTGGCAATTTTTTAAAGTCAGAAACTACATGCTCTCTATATCTTTAAAAATTTCCATTTAATTCTGTGAGATTCTCTACCACTGTATGTATTTGTGGTAAATATCTTAGATATGGTGTTACATAATTCTTTCAAAATTAACTGTTATCTTGAATTAAATCCAGAGAAGTATGTTGGCTGCTAGCATCAGTTTTCTTGCCCTACTTTTATCTATATGTACATTCCTTTAAATCTTCTTTTATAATCTTTGAATCATGTTAAGAATTAAGTTTCAAAAATGATTTTTTGTTCTAAACCTACAGACAAGCAAAAGTTTACATGTTACTATGGGAAAGAGTCCAGCGCAGGGATAAATGTGACTAGTTGTCAGCACGCAGATGCCATTTTACAGCATCTGGCCCACAATTTTTCCCAGTTGTAAGACTTTTGCACTGCAGAGAAAATGAGCCGAAAGAGTTTTTTCAGCACTCCAGAAGAAACTGGCTGCAAAGCTATTCTGCATCAACAGAATGAGTAATCACCTTTTGATGAAAATGTACAAATTGCCTACCTGGAGTGTAACCCCAGGGTTCATAGTATGATGGAAATACACCAAGGTGGCAGCCTCTAACAAACTCCTCATAGTCCAGGGGCAGCAACGGGCTTGTCGAAGAAAGAAACTCCGGATGTAGGATCACCTGGGTATTCAAAACTTATGTTAGAGGTGAAAGAAAATCATCATTAATACATTTTAATTATCAATAAGTTTAAGCACTTTCTTCACTCTGGTTTTTCTTAAGTATCTGGACAACACTTTACCCTTCTGTTCCCTAATTTACTTCCAACACTGAAATGTATCCTGCCTGTGTGAAATCCTCTTCTGGAAGTAGTACTGAAAATGGACCCCTTTTCTGGACAGGTCTTTAGCTTTATCCTTGTTGATCAAGCAAGAGCATATGCATTGAGCACTACGTCTAAGGCTGGGGCATTTAGCAATACTAAATTTATTCTCTTGATCTGTTGTACCAAGGTACAGAATATTGGGATGTCTTATTTCAGAGGAGGCCTCAGGAGGACATGGCACTTCTGAGTTTCACAGTATCCAGCTGAAATACAGGAATACTCAATAGATCTCTAAAGAACTGAGAGAATTTTGAAACCAGACATATAATAGCCCCATCATCACAATCCAGTTCCTAGGCGAACTAATCTTGCTGAAAGACAAAGCTTATTAACTTAGGCTAATGTCTGCTTTCAGGACCCAAGCTAATTTATCTGTATGACTCTGCAGGACTTGGGGTCACTGCCCCATATTCCACTGCTAAGGAGAATGCACAACACCTTGTGTATACTGTCCAGTTAGCTTTGAGAGGAAGAACTGTGAGGGAAGACTTTAACCTTCTTTGGGCTTTTTTCCCCACAGAAACATACTGCAGCCATTATCCCATGCCAAGGATATGCTTTTATCCTTTCTTAATAATATAGTCATACCACTCACTTGAGAAAATCAACACACGAATGTATTCAATGGTTAAATGGGCTGTAAACCTACATTATGCAAGCTTATTTGATCCCAGTGATTAAAATAAGACTTCCCATTGGCATTGCTGAGGCTAGTTTTCGCATGCCAGCTGTTGATATCTCTTAAAATTACTTTCCAATTGAAGTTTACAGAATTTTTATCCATGACATTCAGCTCATTAAGTATTATGCCAGTTCATGCATCACGCAATTTTCCAGTGGTAATGACAGTTTTGTACAAAGTTGACAGCCAATCGAGTCTGTTGAGAAGCAGGAAAGCAGGAAGAGCTATCAGCTGTGTTATATGCTATCTGCTTTCTAATGAGATCGTTCTGAGGAATTTCTCATTGCCTTTATACACGGTGCATCTTTCCACCCTACTTTTGTCACATCTAGTTTATTTTTAGTTTATTATTACCATATTATGCTCTCAGAGCTCATTGGAGACACAGGCTTAGCAGAGAATACGGTAAGTCAGAAAGAAGTGACGAGGAAGTTGAGGAGAACATTTACTTGGTTACTGTCATATGTTTAAAAGCCAAAACACTGAGAACAAGTTGTTGTTCTTGTATGTATGTCCTTGTACAGATCTGACATTAAAAAAGGTTTGGAACAGGGAGTATTTGCAATTTTAGGTTCTACTTTGAATAGACAGAGCATGAGATAGTCACAGTTAACAGAGAGAATGCCAGAGATTGCCAGACGCCTTTGGAAGTCTCATGAAAGTGAGAGCTTTCTGTGTTTTGGCAAAATAGACATGGAAGTAAGAAAAGGAATTATTTCCATACATTTGGGTTCAACAGTTGATGTAAACATGAGCACAGCATGAACAGGAATATTTCTGCTCAGGATCAAAGCCCTGGTTATCTTCTACAGAAAATTATGACTGTTGGGGTGCTACTCTTATGAGAAGAACGAATACTTCAGAAACGTCAGTGCTCAAATCCTGGATCTCCAGTTTTAAGCAAATTAGTCTATTACAGAGTTTTTACATGTGGGTGCAAACGACCTGTGGCACTTTCTGAATTTCAGGAGTCGTAGCTCCACATTCAGTACAGGAGACAGTAATGAAAACAATTCCTTAACATCAGATTTCTAACTTGAAATGAACTTGGTTAAACAGCAACTGAGAATATCTGTGAAGCAACTAGTTATACCTGGAAAAGGAGGAAGAGGGAAGAAGCAATCTATTAGTATAATACTGCCCATCAAGAATTTGACTGTACTCCCCATGCTCATGATCCAGACTGGGACTGTTTAAAGAAATTCCATTTTATCTCTAAATGAAAATGACAGAATGTACCTTTACTCTGTCTGTCCTGTTATTGAAAAGGCCAATGCGTCGGATGGTATTGAGGATTGGATCATTGCTATCGTCAATCATGTTGTGGGTGGTCACTGGAGGCAAACAGTGTCGCTAAACAGAGAAAAGGCAGTCCATAAGCCAGACAAAACTGAGGGCAAAAAGTCCTGTTACTATTTTCTAAGGTTAGTGGAAGATAGTGGAAGATTTTGCCATCCATGTGGACAAGTTTTACATTTTAAGGTAAGAAAGTTATGCTCATATAATGTTGTCTTCTATATAACAAGGGCAAAAAATGACACAAAGGACACAGGACCTATTTAATCTACTTCAAAATAAATAACATAAATAATAGCATTTGTACTAGCTGTTACAAAGCCCTACCATTTGATTTTAAATCACAGAATCATGGAATCATCAGAGTTGGAAGGGACTCTAGAGACCATCTAGTCCACCTCCCCCAAAATACTTTTAGTCAATACGTTATGTGTCCTTAAGAGACTGATTTTACATATTTAATATACATGGAACAAGCCAGGCTTCAGGAACATTGCAAAGTTCACATTTAGTGCAGAAGAAAAGAAGCAGGAATTTTAGGGTTCTGCATGTGACTGGGGGAAAATCCATGGATTCCCCAAAATAGTTAGTTTGGGTCATACTCTCATGACAAAAATCACAGCTGATCTTTAAATGTTACTACTGAGAAGCATATATGCTGAAAATTTTTTCAATGCATGCATATCACTAGTGTCATACACAACCCTTAGTCAGGTTTATCATTTATACTAGGCATTTGTATAAATACTACATTTTCTGACCTGAGTTGAAAAGATGGCTCTTTTCATAATGGTTATATCGTCTCGGTCAAGAATCTTGTTCAAGTCTGGAATTTCTCCTCTGCAGAGGCAACACAGAGCCTATTTTACCAAATGACTTATTATCAGTTGTATAAAAAAAATGAAGAAATGGCAAACAAGATCTGATCTGAAGTCTGCTGACTGCAACATGAATCTTTCCTTCATTTTCATGGCCCTTCTATATCCCCTATATTTTTTCTCCCATACCCTTGCTGACCTTCCAATTACCAAAAAAGCTAAAGATTTTTTTTTCTGTTTTTTAAAAACATTGGTTTTGCTGAATGCCAGCCACTTCATTTGTGCTTTGGCCATTAACTTCCAACTGTCTTTTGAAAGGATACGATTAAGCCACTAATAAATATTACTTTGTTTCTGGTGCTTTTTTAAGCTAAGGTAGCTAATTTTTGACAGTGAGTAAGACTTTGTGTTGCTTAGACATTCCCCCGTATCTCTTAAGACTCTTTCCACAATGGGGTGCTAGCACCTTTAAATTTTTTCTCTGTGATTTGCCTATTGAACAAGTAATGGAACGGAGGGTCCCATATTCTTCTCCTATGCTGTTCCTATGAATGTCAAAATTTTTTACACAGAGAGCAGAAGCATAGAAATGCCACAGATAAGCCAGGTAAATATGTGGCTTTGCAAGGCAGAGCAAAAGAACCTATATACTCACTTTAGTAGGGCATTGTATAGTTTCTTTCCAAACTTTTCTTTCACAGATTGTGCAGTGTCCCTAGGGAGATAAACAAATATACGTGTAAAACCAGGAGAATCCAGGACAAAGACAGATAAAAGAGATGCCTGCTGTTGGAAATTAAATTTTCATGTA
>VZRU01003862.1:216592-251583 GCA_013398155.1 Pedionomus torquatus | reverse complement strand
AAAATATATATATATAAAATACATATTCTTGATGGAATCAAGAATGCCGCAGCAGACAGACGTCTGGTTTTCAAAGCTCTTTTATCCAGGCAGTGGCCATACTGATGGATTTCAGCACAACTGAGAATTTGACCTGCATCCAAATATGAATGCACTGTGAAAGCCAGGAGCAGAACTCACTAGTGATTTCTTATAGTATTTTGCAGTGACCAGTAGACCACACTTTCACCTAAGCTATGAAAAAGAGAGCATATATATGACTCTATATAGAGAAACATGATTATTAACATTGGGCAGTAATCAAGACTGAGAGGTCTCCAATTTAACTTGACCTCATAGAAAGGTAAACAAATAGGGATTGTAAAGCAAGCTTCTTCCATCACTTTCTGCCCTACTTCTTAACTCAAAGACTCGTGAAAACAAGTGTTAGACTAAAAGGTAGTTTGCCATAAATTAGTTTGCAAACTAAAAAACTTCCTGGAAAGCTCAGGCCATGTTTTAATCTAATAATAAAGCCTGTATCAGGCAAATGTTATATTTTAGCTAAAAAAAAATGCCTCTGATGAACAACTCTTCTAAATGCAAAGAGTCACCTCTTTTATCCTGAAAGCGCTGCTGTCAAAATAGCAAATGCATTCTCAATTGGAGTAAACCGCCCAGTTCATGGAACATTTTCTGCCTGCCTGATTTCTAAGAATTGTACTTTGGACTAGCACAAAACTCGTTAAGTGAAATCCTAAGGCTGAGAAACTCAAATCCACATACCTGTTAGTTGCTCTCTCCCAACTCACATAGACACCATAATAGATGAGTTAATTTTGTATGAGTTGTATACCAGCTAAGTATTAAACCAAATTGATCCAAATGCCAGCAAGCTAGTCCCCTCATGAATATATTTTTGTAGACTCATGCCATGAACAGTATCGAAAACTTAATCCAGATAGGATAGACTGCATTTTTTTTTCAGAAACAGAGAAAACAAGGGATTTTATATCCCAGGTCAGCCACTGTTTATTCTTTTATAAGCGCTAGCCTCTTCTTGCATGTAATTTCTGTGGCATCCTTAAAATCATCAATACTATAATGTAATACTGATATCAGGTGGTTTTATCCAGGAGCTCCAGACTATGATAATGCTGCATATGATGATGGAGAAGGTCTTTTCACAGAGCACAGTGGAAAGAATAGCTGGAAACACCATCTTTTGCATGATTTCTTTAGGTTTACCTTTACTGTTACTGTTGTGCCTGCATTACTGACTATCAGTGAAATAACCATGTAGTAGAGATACAGCAGAGGAAAAAACTGCATATTTCATTTAAACTTTCCCAATATCCATATATTGTTTATAATATGTATCTGTAGTCTTATATTCCAACATTACATACTTTACTTCAAAGACAAAGCAGAGGCCAAAAGCACGTATTGCAAGCGTGGCTGTTTCTCACTGCACTTACTTACATTATTTTCCTAAACATTATTTTCCTACCTACTGAGCTGATCATCTGCTGGAGGCAGTTAATGAGATAACAAGAAAAACAGTATCCTCTTACACAGTGCTTTTCATCTACAGACCTCTAAGTCGTTTAGATTTCTATCATTTTATAAATACAGAACTGGCATCAGAAACAGGTTAAACAGAGTGAGACACAGACATAAAAGCAGAAGCTAGTTCTTGTGGGTTTTCGTTCCTTAGCTTTAAGACAGCTTCCTTACTTCTGCAGTAGATTTTAACCGCTCTTGCCACCTGATGAGGTGCACATTTCCATTTCCCTGCTTAGATAATTAATGTATAAATACACTGAGTGAAATAGCATTTTTCACTTTTTTAAACAAAATTCATCCCTGATAAGCCACCAACAACTTTCTTCATGAATTCCTATCTTCAGTTTTGCCATGACTCAGTTTAGAAGTACCTCAAAACATGTGTTTTTTTCCTATGTAGAATCACATAGCAGATAAAGGTTAAGTCTGCTCCTGCTTTCCTTTTTTGTCAGGGAAGTTGTAAAATTAAAAAGTTGAACTGAGAAGGGCTGTGATAATTTTCCCTTTTAAACTTTGGTGTTTGGGTATGGTCATTTCTTATTGTAGGCTGTATAGAAAATTACATTACAAATTGTTATTCTGCTGGATTAGGCAGTACAATTTCCAGATTTCTGAATAAATGAAGATGTATTAAATGTATTAAATTTCTTTTTCCCACCGGTGGCAAAGGAGGTCACTCTGAAAAATTAGCAGGTGGTCCTTATTTTGTGGAAGCTCAACAAAGGCAGTATTAGAAACAGTCAGAAGACATCCAGAACACTGAATTTTTTAGAACCTTACACTTTGTCACTGCAAAACAAGCACTATTTTTTAACTTGTTATAAAGAACGGCAAGGCAAGTTTTTTAAAAATAACCTAGGATAAAAAAGAGAAATATTCGCCCTTATTATTATCTGTATCATCCCCACAAATGCATTCTAGTTACCCACAATCCCCAATTTTAGCAGAGCAGAAAGAAAGAGCATTATTTCTCATTAGAAGCTTCTGCACGTCTCCTCAATTCACTGTACAAAGCCCTCAGTGAGAACGGCAATTACCAGAGCTGCTTCCGGACTGCTTGTCCTTTCAAGGTTTCCACATTGAAATTGTTTGTCTTTGCTGGCATGATGAAGAACACAACAACCGTAACATCAGTCTTATGAACCTGCATTGACACAAGATGGAGAGAAAAAAAAGGCCTCTCATTACAAGATATGACAGCCATCTTAAGAGTAAGAATTAATCACAGGAAAAGTCAATGCACTTGGACTGGTTGTCCCCAGGAAGGCTCTGATCTTACACCTCTCGATGTAGCTCTGAAGTCTTTGTCGAGTCAGACATAAAGCTGAGGAAAGATAAAGGTAAACAGATGACACCCGATCCCAGCTTGGGCAATAGAGATCTACTTGGTTTAGAGGCCATGACTTAGGATGTGAACATAAATGGCAAAAAATAAAAACTCAACACACGTTTTCTCACCTGACACAAACTTTGTTGGCTCACAGGAGTTAGTGATTAGTTTACTAGCTGGGGCATGCCCAGGCATGGGGCGAGGGATTCCCTACAGGAGCAGGCAGAACTTCTATAGTAATACTATCTTAGAGGCATGGGCAGAAGGAGGCATGATAGCAACCACTCTCCACCTGAACTCCTGGCATGGGCAGAAGGAGGCATGACAGTAATCATTCTCTACCTGAACTCTTGGCAAAGGAGCTGCCACACAAAAAGCTGCAAATAGCTTCTTGCTCATCTCTCACATCCAGATACTGCAAAGGCAAAAAACATTGGCTGCAAAATCTGACCGTCTACTTATAGATGGTTTCACTTGCTGTCTTCTTCTGTGCACTAGCAAAATTCAGAATACCAGGTCCCTGAGGTATACCTCACATGGAGCAGAACAAGGTCATAGTCCTGTCAGCAATATTTAAAAAAAACTAAGGGTGAACTCTGTTCAGAGCTGTAAAAGTAAGTTATTTTGAATTGGCTCCATTTTAAAGTTTGGACACACAAACACGTTATAAGCATGCCTCTTCTAAGATTGAAGTACAGGGAAATGTACAGTTTACAATAAACTACGGGAGTCATCTGTCTTTTTAAGGTTCTTCCTTTCCCTCTCTTCAAGGCAGGTTCAAAGTCCATCATGCTATAATCTCAGTGTGCATTAACAATCTGTCCCAGTATTCATAATTTATTTCCAAAACACTAGTAACTTTTTCAAGTAGCAAAGGAAACTCTATAAAATAAAATAATTCAAACGCTATGTATTTTCTAGGTTCAAGCACATCACTGAAAATTGTTTAAGAAAACACCATCATTCCCAGATTCTAAGTAGTAGAGGTATTCTGCTCTTCCCAATGGAATTACTTCTTGAAATAATTACAGAGCAAGTGTTCTTTGAACAGCTAATCAGGTGATAGCATGCACATTGGAAAAGTAATAAAATAAAGCCAGGAGCAGCTTATGGAGAAGCAAGTCCCAGTACACTATTCTAGAGAGGTTTGGAAAACTATCCTCAGTTGCCTTTGACTTTTCAGCCTAGCTTGACATTGATGTCACACAAATCATTAGAGATAATAAAAATCATAAGAGACTGCTGCAATCATCGCTCAAGCAATTCTTTCCCTCTTACCATATCACATCTTCCAGATTATCAGCATTTACAGTTAATAGCTACAAAAATGCCACTAAAAGGGAGCTGATGTTGCACAACATTGCCAAACAACAGAAGTCAGTTATTTGCCAAAGTTGTGGAAGAAATACTTATGAGGTGACCTGTTGTGTGAGTGAATGGATTAAGCATTTCCAGAAATTCCACAGGCTCTAGTGGTGGCAGTAGAACAAGCGTACTTAGAGTTTTGAAAATTAGCATTTTTTCAGCCCTGCTAACAATATTGCATCAAGAATTTAAACCACATTTTTTTATACAATTTAAATTATACAGTCCAAAAGACAGAGTCTGAGTCAACAGCCAGTTCATCCTTGCTAGATGATTGAAAAGTGATTAGCATTTTTAATTTTTTTTTTATTTTAAATGTAGCAGTCTGTGGGACATCTGGAAACATTTTAAATGACCCCATTTTTAGGTGGCAAGCACTCTGCTCTTTGATCATGACGAGGCCTGGGACCTATCTTCATGAAAGTATTCTGTGAAGGCACTTAAAACCGTTGCACTCATTTTTTACCTGAGGATACAGAAGCATGGAGGAGTGACTAGCTATCCCATGCTTATTCATCAGGCCACTGCCACATTGAATTTGAATGCAAGATTTCCAGCCACTGCAATAATAGTACTCATAGATTTAAAAGATCATAGTCAGGTCTTAACGAATTAAGCAATTTGCTTAAAAACATATTTTAAAATTGCACCATTAAAGGATTTTTATTTGCCTTATAATATATAAACCTTCGATGTAAACTCTTGAATCATATTTTCAGTATTTTTCTCTAAAAACAAGAGAGATAGCCATGGATTAATTTTTTAAACTGTGTATTCAGTTATTTTTAAGCAGACTGAGACCATTATTTACTCTGATGATTCAGGGAGAGAGCTTTATGAAAACTCTGAATATTCCATAACTATTTTCCTATAAAACAGAGCATGGCATGGAAATTCTTGCAGGTGACTTTCATAGTATGGCAAGTATTAGCAGAAGCTCTACATCATCTACATTTGGAGAAGCTTTCTTACCCTCAGCAAAAAGTTTAATCTTGATAATGCTTCTAGAAACATATCAGCGCCTTTGTTGGAAAACTCGTATCTCCCAGCAATGAAGAAAAATAAGGTCTTCTCAAGACTGAAGTCAAGGTGGCTGAAACCAAGCAAGCAGACAAGCAAAAAGCATTTCTTAAGATACAATCAAACAAAACACACAACAGCTTTCTCTTCTGGTGGACTTTCTGATCCCAAGAAAATAATGAAACTTTTCGGCTGTTCTTTAAATTAAGATCATGACTTTCTCAATCTGAAAAACTGCATCTTGGGTAAATAATGAAAAAATCAAGACCTTCTGCTTGGTCCCACATCTGTTAACAAGAACAGTTAGAACTGGTGTCTAAAATTCCTTTAGCCTCTGACCGAGAAATCCCAGACAGCTATTTGAATAAGGTGATAACATTTCACATGCTCTATGAAGTGCTTGTTAGTCTTCCAGCTTTGGTTCTTGCCTTAAATAGTGTTGGACAACTATTGCTAATTTTTGAAAAATAAAGTCGTACCCATAGAAATGACCTCGAATGAACTCTTGGATCCTAGCCTTGTACATGGAATGCAAATTCTGAAACTCATGCATTGCTGAAAATTTCTTAATGTTCAAGCCATTTGGGGTGACAACATCTGGAAAAGCAGAGAAAAGGCAGAGGTAGACATCTTTAGAGTCAGAGAAATTTTTCAGGAAAGAATGAGCATGTCTTTCAGTTGTCAGTATGTGAACAGTTAATGTACTGTTACAGACAGGGAACAGCACCATCTAATACAATGGTCTCCACCAGCTTACTCTAAAAAGCTATTGCATGTGGCACTTGGCTGTCTATAGCACTGAAGGGTTTTCTCACCATTTTGACCTGTACTCAACATCAGGATAGATCCTGCTGAACAGTGAGATCTCCCCATGCTCTTTTGTCCTGTCAAGACTTTAGTAAAATCTCCATTTAGCCACATGCTTTTTGTACAGTATGCCATCCTTATTCTTGATGTCAGTGTTGCCTGCTTTATCGCTAGAGATTGAAAGCTCTTAAAAACAGAAACTGTACTGTACTAGGTACTTGCATACTACATGGCATGAGAGAGGTCTGTTTTGTCAAGACTTCTGAGGATTTACAACAAAAGGGAGAACATAAGAAAACTCTTTAAAAGGACCATCTTTCAGTAATCTGTTGGATTTCTCCTAAAAATAGCCACAGAATGCTTTACAATTTTTTTTGGCTTCCCTTCTCAAAGACTGCAAAGCAACTTAAAATTACAATTTGCTCATTTCCAGTATCTTCTCAGATAGACTTACAGGTTATACATAGAAATACAAGGATAGTTTTTTAACCCTTCCCCTAAAAGTAGAGGTTCGTATGTCTAGCATTAAGCATCTGACCTAAAACAAAACTGTCTCTTATTTCTGGAGAGACATAGGGAGATGTTTTTAAAACTTCTATGGCTCCACTGGTTGGCTACCTATCAATACGATCTTAAAATAAGTACAATCAATTCTTCATGTGATGCTGAGTGTACTTGATTGATATTTTTCATGCAGATACTACAACCATTTTTAATTACTTCCTTGGAATTTACAGTCTGCTTTAGTAGCATATGTTTTTCTCTGCAAAGTAAGCGTTCACTAATTGCTCTTTATTTTGTACAGTGTTTTGAGAATCTTTAGGTTAAACAACAGCACATAAAAATATAACTTTTATTAGTAACCATGCAATATCAAAAATTTGGATGGATCTGTCTTGAAATACCACATTTCAAACTGAAGACCAGTCTTTACCAAGAAATCTTTACTTGCTAGGTACTTGGGATTTAGTTCTCAGAGACAAGAAAGGGGAGTCTTAGTGGGCCTGACAAGAAACTTATATACTCAGGCTTTTGACAAATATGGTTTGATAAATTATTGATCACAGCAGTAAGTGAAATCAGTGTAATGTAAGCAGTCATTCTGCCAAGTTTAGACCAGCAAACCGGCCTTTGTCCTGGTGCAAAAGCTCTTTATGCAATCACATCTACTGAATTTTAAATGTTTTTTTTTTTTTCCAAGTGATGAGATTTATCATTTCAATATAATCCAAGTTTCATGTTAGTGAGAAGTAACAGACTGCTATACTTACCACGTTTCCTCAGTTATTTTTATTCAATAACTTTATTACAAAGTTTCCCCTTCAATAAATTTAAAGGCAAACAAAAGTTAATTGTGCCAATTTTGCATCCCTCTTCTAAAATGTTTTATTTTAAAAGTGTACTGAGAAGAGTACAAACTCTTTCAGTATTCACATTCCTTTGCAGAATTCAGCCTCAACAATCTACTGAAAGATGTTTCCAACCAACATCTATGCTGATTTCACAACTTCAGAGAGAATAAAGAGCATGAGAATAGATTCCTGCACAGTTTATTTGTGGTCTAAGATACAAAGAAACTATTCCCATCAGAACATATTTTTCCACTTATAATTGTCTCCGAGGATTGGGGTACCAATTCCTATGGATTTCTTTCTAGCTCTGTCAACATGAAGAACAATATGTCAATTTTTAACCCAAACATTAAAAATATTTACTTGGTTTCTTCAAAGTTGCAAGAATAATCAAAAAACTCTCAGGCCTGTGAATCTCTGTGCATGGAATTCTCTTCAGCTTCAACTGATGTTCTATTTGTGAGCAGTCTGCAGATTTTCTCTCCCAAATTAAACTGGATTCAGACTCATTTCAGTCTCCTAAAATCCCAAAACATAAACTATGATTTTCAAGAGTAGCTGTTGTGGGGAGAAGCCTCATGCCAATATAAAACAGCTTCAAATGTTTGATTTTCAAAGATTAAGTGCTCTGCACCTGGTAAAAAACAAGACCTTTCAGAGGTATCCCAGATCAGATGACTGAAAACCTAAATTACTTTTAAAACATGGATCTCATGTTTAAAATAAAAAGGAAAAATCTTTTAAATTCATCATCCTATTGAAAATCTTTTGCAGTTTTTTCCCCCATGGTGCTTACCTGTAGATGGAGTGTTGTGGCTTGGCCTTATAAAGCACTGTGCTGATTTAAAGAGAACTTTAATGACACATCAAACTGTCATCACGACTTTATTCAAACTCCATGCATGGAACACAACAAGGTTTGTTGGCAAGTTCCATATTTTATTAGACTAATACAAAGAGGAAAATCAGACAAATTGTTGGGCACATCTCTCGACTAGGTTTTCAAACTCTACTGCTTGGCCTATAAGAAAATATTATATCTACGAAACTTACAATGGTTAGGTCCTAAAATAATCATGGCCACAACTGTATTGCTACTCCTAGCTGTGGGAGATCCAAGGAAATAAACTGTGTCTTCTCTTTCAATATTAAGTAAAGAAAACCAGTATTAGTCCATAGAAATCAAAACTTATCTAATATTCCAATTTGCACATGAAACTTTTTGCTACGTTTCTAATAGAATGTATGCATCACCTCCAGCAAAGTAATAAACTTCACACTGTAAAAGCTGTTGAAATGTATTACAAAGGTTGCAGCTTCAGATTTCATCAGTTGACCTGAATATACTACCATCACTGGAAACCCCACTATAGACAAAACTCCTGAAGCCCAGACATACTTGCAAAGAAAATCGAACATCCATGGAGTTAAACTAATGCTCTCCTGGAATGATACTGAAAGCAGGTATTAAGTGGTGCCCAACTTGCTTTCTTCTAGATTACATATGCTACTAGAATGTGTTTCAAATGAAATTATCAGCTCTTTTCTTTTGAAAATAGGTTATTCCCTGCAGCATACCTAGTCATACCCATGCATGTGGTCCTGTTCTTCATGTTTGTATACCTATCTCTATTATTTTCATTCAGCCTGAGAAAACGTTGATACTCAAAGGAAACGTAACAAGAACAGAATCTGGGTCTTACCAGGATTTCTTTTAAGCATATGTTCTGCTTCTATAGCTGTTATCTGTGAGACTGTGGTGAACACATGGGCGCAATGTACAGATGCCCGTTCCATACAGTACCGATGGTAAATCTGTCTCTCTCCTGCTTCCTTGTCAATGTCAAACTGTTAAATAATAAAACAAACAAAAAAGACACCTGCATGATATGCTCATTAGACTTATTGCCACAGAGGTGGTCTCTCATGATAAACTTAAATCTCCCCAGGGAATAACAATCATGTGATTATGCTGTTGGTTGGTCTTTCTGGTTTTTGAAAAATTTTATCAACTTCAAAGAGTTTGAACGAGCAAGAAAGGTCTCAGTTCCTACACATTTGTGAAGAAAGCAAAAAAAGGCAGCTCTGAAATGAAGGCAGACCTAGATTAATGATCCTGTCTAAGGTAAGAATCTGTATTACTTGGCAATATGTCATGCTGCATCTTGCCTGGGTTTGTTGTAAAAATTGGGAGAGCAGGGAAGTTGCTGGTAACTGAGGGTATAGGGAAGAAAAGAAAAAAGGAATGGGGGTAAGAAGGGAACACGGGGACTGGGTAGAATGGTGGGAATCGTGGGTTGGTAAGAGAGAAATGGAATTGTGGTAGAGGTAGGATATAAGAACAGAGTCACAAATCCTGAGGGAACAAAGAAAATAGAAAATGAGGTATTTTCTGATACTTAGATGTTCTTCCTCCAACTCCACCACTATTATTTGCTACTCCTTTTACCTCAGTTTGAAATCCTTTAATTTCTAGACGCAGATAAACTAAACTGCTAGATAAGGCTATCCCAAATACCCAAGTATTTTTAAATCACCTTTAAAACTTGCAGCTAACCTGTTGGGTTTTTCTAGTGATCTTATGATATCCCAATGGGGAAAAAAATGCACAATACCTATTAAGCCCATACTTAACTGCTTGAATGTTCACTAATGCCCACCGCAAATGCACTACAATGTAGTCTAAAACAAAATAAATGCCAATGGGGTGTCAATGATTGCAATTAAATTACAATCCTCTTAGTCTCACATGATGTTTCACTTCTGGGAACAGAAGGGTTGACCTCCTGAAGTCAATAGCACGGGCACCAAATAGACTGTGGTAATTACATGAGAGTGACAGTGACTCTCAATGAGCTCTGTCATGATCAGTGCCTAATGCTAGGTGCAGTCTGATTTTGATTGCATTTGACTCCACAACTTCATTGACCATAATAGATTTAACCATTATTATAGGCTGGGCAGACAGCACTTTCTATAGTTAGGACCATCTGACCTCTGCCACAGCTAGTTACTTTTACTACTCTAGAACTCAGTCAGAAGCAGAGCTATTTTAGATCAGGACTTTTCATACTGAGTACATGCTTAAGGTTGGTATAGAAGATATTTTAAGAAATTTCAGCAAATGTGAACCACACCAGGGAATTATTTTTTATTTTTACTTAGATATGTATAGATGTAGATATAGCTATCTTACAACTGCTTTGCTACGACATTTACGTGCTTTTATCTACTGCACATTCTAATTTTGCAGTGGTGCTTCACTGTTGGTGAAAGTGGCCTGCATTATACTAGATCAAGATGCCACCTTAGTTTGAGCAAAGAAGGAGCCTTGAAAAATTTCTGCCAAAAAGTTCTAGAGAAACTAGAGGCTTTCTTTTGGTATTGATGATCCTCTACATCAAGAGTTTCTAACATTGCCAGAGAGTTTTAGAAAATCCAGGAAATATGCCTTACCACATAATATGCTATACATTATGGTACCATTTTTCAGCTGTATCATCAAATGTCATATTTTCTGCATTTAACATGAGGACTTCTGTGCATGAAATACAACCACGTCACAAAAGATCTTTCCTCTAGAATTTAAATCTCATTCATCACAGAAATTGAATGGTAGAAAAAGCACAGAGCAGGAGGTTAGAAGAAGAGAAAAATAAAAAAAAAACCAACAAAAGTGAATTAATTTGACTCTTAGAGTGCCACAGATCTCAAGCATGATGCTTCACTTACACTAAACCAAATCTTTCACATGCAATTCTTAATTGCATGTTCCTCCTTTTCTTGATACGTTTAAGTCTGATCTGTTGAAATGCTGAGCTTTCAAATCTACATCTGAAATACAATGGACCTATGCTCTGAGATTATAAAATACTTGGTACTGTTAACACAAATAAAAGCTTTGCTAAGAAAATGCAGATGACGTAGCTACCACCCCTCATATGGGTGTGGTAAAGTAATTAATTAATGTTCGCAGAGCATTCAGATACCACTGATGAATGCTTGAAAACAGCTCTTAAGAGATATGCTCTTCAGAGCAGAAAACTTAATAACACATTGTAACTAAGGTAGGAAGCTGCATACTGAACAGTAACAAGGCCAAAAACCATCATGATTGTTCAATTCTGCACACCAAAGATACAGAATGGGACAGTTATTTAGCACGCTGGGCAAACACACAAATGGGACGAGGTACAGTCCCAACTATGCACATTTTTTTCAAACATGTTTGATTTTATATTACAGAAGATTTTTAAACTGCTAGCAAACAAACAGCTGGCCAAACTTTACAAGGCTCTCTCTCTCCAAGAATGGTTTATTTACGAAATGTAATTAAAAAAATTAATTTGGGACATATTCACCAACTGTAGATAGACACTCCCTCCAGCACTACTAGGAGGAAGGTTCATAAAGGGGTCGTTCAAAGCACTGTGGCTTATTTTTTGGTAGTTTTTATTTCTTTGATTGCATGAAAACTTCTAACACATTTAACAGATACACATATGGATGTCTTCATTGCTAGTCATTTTGTCATCTTCTAGAAATGGGAAATACTTCATTCTGCACATGCTAGCATGACTCTTGGCATGCTTTTCCAAAGGTACACAATTCCATGTCTATTAGCAAGTATAAACTGAGGTCACGGAGTTCTCGCATCTCATTTGCTCTCGCTCTGCAGCAGTTCCCTCCACCGATCGGTAAAGCACGATCTTGACCTTTGGCTTCACTTACAGTGTGGAGTAAGAAACCTAACTGTGCACCTCTGAGCAGGCTAGATGAGTGACTACAGAAAATAAGCCTTAGACAAGTTGAAGGGCAGGTTAAATGGAACTTATGATGAGAGTGCAGGAGACAAATTTAGTCCACGCAGGACTGTACAAAGACAGCTGAGCTTGCTGTGACAGTATTAGCTTCGGAATTAGAGGCAACACGGGGCATGGTGCTGTATTGAGCCAGTACACTGAAATGCAGTGGAAAACTAACGCAGTTAGTTTGCTCTTCACCCCCAAACCACTGTTTGGCATTGCTGTCTGAATGCTTGTCTGCCATCTGTGAACTATGTTCCATAGCATTCATGTTCAGCAAGGGCAAAGCAAAATACCTGTTAAGTGCGTCATGATTACTTTTGTTTGTTTGCTGTTACCAGCGAATGGGAACACTAGCAAAGCCACAAATGAAAGTTGCATCAAGGCAGAGACAGATCTAAGCCAGAATGAACTGTTTATGTAATTGTTTAGGTCAAAAAATAGCCTTCAGAACATTGAGTCCAACCATTTCTTCCTCTAGTGATTTTAAAGACTAATGACTTCAATGCCACTGCGGCGAGGTCGCTGTAAATACTCCACTGCAACTAGTGAGGATCCTCTCCTACTCTGACTGTTAGAAACCAAGCAGATTATTAGAATTTACATGATGTCAAGGATTAAGGGGGAAAATGCCTCCCATATAAGGCCACTCTAATTTCAAAGCAAAACCAGACGATGTTCCACAGGCTTTGCAGTAAAACTTGCATTTGCTGCAATGCAATTTAAGGCAAAATTTCATCTAATTTCTGTTCTTTCTATGTATCCATGTCATGCATAAAATTTCATTCATGTCTTAAAATTTAGCATGTTAGAGGGCACAGTAGGTAACCACCAAACCTCCCAACATGACATTCTGGTTAAGACATCTAAGATGATCTTTGAATGCAAAAAGAAGTGAATATCAAGTAGCTACTGGATACTGTCGTTATGCTTCTCTTGGAAACAGTCAACAGTCACTGAAGTCCAAATCAGACATTCCTACTTGAAAATAATAAAGACAAATGATAAAGAATTTACAAAAGCACAAGAATAATGATTTGAGAGACAAAATCCAAGAAAGATATAGCAGCTCTGTATATACTCTTCTGAAAGACAGATAAATTATTCATCACATACACTCTAGATTCTGATATTAGACCACGCTTTCATGAAGCAAAACAAAACCCCCAAAAAGTTTGACAAAAGCCAACAGAAATTAAACTAAGACAAATTCAAACTGAAATTAAAATGCATAGTTTTGATAACAAATGACACCTTTGCATAAAAAATAATGATTCCCCTCAAGAGTAGGTAACATTTTTGTATATAGTTTGTATCTCAAATAAAAGGTACAGGTTTGATGCAAAACTTTTTAGCTGAGGATTTTAAGCAGAGAATGAAACGACCTCTTCTGGTGTTTAAAATCAGTGGTACACTCGAGTTCAGAAGGTCATTCTGCAGTGGAATCAAGTAAAAGTCAGAGACAGGCCTAATGTTCAAATTCCTTATCTAATAAAAGATAGAGTGGAAAAATCTTCATGTCTCACAATCTCACTGGCTTTGATTGTCCGAATTATGTAAGAATTACTCTTTTAAAATCCAGTTTACATCAAATTAAAGTCCCACTAATTTTTATCTTTTGCAACTAGAACTTTCATTCTGGTATAGCTCTGCCATGCCAAGTAAGAATGAAATTTACACTTCCTGGCTTAAGTCAGATTTCCCTTAGCTGCTCTACTAACAAAGCGGATCAGCTTTGCATAACAGTGAGCTCAGTGACAGCCGGGAGAATATTGTTCTAAGTGGAAGGAGAATTTGTGCTTCTATATTGTTAGCATAAAAATGCTCTTGACTATTTATTTTCATTGGGATTTTTTGTATTTTTCCTTTGAAATCTTTTGGGATAGAACTCTCCACCACTTTGCAAACTAGATTTGGTTGCATCCATATGAGCTGAACATAAAATGTTGCTAGGTCTAAATAAGAGTGTTACACTCTTAGGTCAACATTATATTATGGGAAAAGGCAATGAAGAGACTAATATTTATTTTTCTTCTCCTTAGAGCAATATTTCCATTATAACTTGAAGCAGTTTTTCAGTAAGATGCATCAGAGGTTGAAGCCTACAAATCTCTCTATTATGCCAAGCCAGTGGTCTACAAATCCATTTCAGGTAGCCACCTCGGATGAAATTCCAGGTTAGATCACTTGCCGAAAGGACTGCTGACAATACAGCTGTCTGTTCACCTATGAATTAGCCTGGATCATCAGTGTTCTTCAGTCAGTTTATGAGAGCTATTAGTCTAATTAAAACTCCACAGGGGTGAAATGAGACCAAAGGAAAAAAAAAGACAAACACCACCAATCAACCAGCCAACAAAACCCTAAATAAGCCAGTCCCCTTAAACAATAGGGAAACCAAAACCAATAAAAGATTAACATTCTTGATCTTCAGCTGAGAAGTCAGCTCCTCCTGAAGAGAAAAAGGCTTCATAGAACTTTTTTCACAGAAGTTTCTACCTTCTGGATGAGCTATTTTGGTTCTGTTTATCTCAGCAAGAAACATAACCTACTTCAACCAGTATAAAAGCTACACTGGAGATGGAGACAATGGGAAAAAATACATTGCTGGTTTGTCCTGGTTTGAGGTAAAACAAAACCAACTTTCTGGTCAGAAATTTTACATTTCAGCTAAGCCTCTCATAACTAACTGAACTCTCTGCATATTTTTAAGACAGTAGTCGGCTTCTAGGGTGATAAAACTTGATTGTTTATAACTTATATATTTACATAATTTATAATCCATATAATTTATATATCACAACATATAATTTATAAATTATGTATGATTTATAAATTAAAGTCCAGTTCAGTCTAGGACTTTCCCAGTGCCTGCTTGTGATGTCATCCTGGGAGCTTGATGTGCTTTGTATACATTGTAAATATTTCATAAAATCATAAAATGGTTCAGGTTAGAAACAACCCTAAAGATCATTGAGTTCCAACCCCCCGCAATGGGCAGGAACACCTCCCACCAGTCCAGGTTGCTCAAAGCCCCATCCAGCCTGGCCTTCAACACTTCCAGGGATGGGACTTCTACAACTTCTCTGGGCAACTTGTTCCAGTTCCTCACAAACTTCACAGGAAAGTTCTTCCTAATATCTAATCTGAATCTCCCCTCTTCCAATTTAAAACCATTACCCCTTGTTCTGTCACTATACTTCCTGACAAAGAGTCCCTCTCCAGCTCTTCTGTAGGCTCCCTTCAGATACTGGAAGGCTGCTACAAGGTCGCCCCGGCAGACTGAGCAAACCCAACTCTCTCAGCCTGTCTTTATAGAAGAGGTGCTCCATCCCTCTGATCATCTTCATGGCCCTGGCTGGACCCATTCCAACAGTTCCATGTCCTTCTTGTGATGAGGACTCCAAAGCTGGACACAGTACTCCAGATGGAGTATGAGTGCAGAGTAGAGAGGGAGAATCACCTCCCGTGACCTGCTGGTCACACTTCTTTTGATGTGGCCCAGGATGCAGTTGGCTTTCTGGGCTGCCAGTGTGCGCTGCTGGCTCATGTGAAGCTTCTTATTCACTATCACTCTCAAGTTCTCCTCAGGGCTACTCTGCAGTCATTCTCCGCTCAACCTGTATCTGCACCTGGGATTGCCACATCCCAGGTACAGGACCCTGCACTTAGCTTGGTTGAACTCCATGAGATTTGCAGAAGTATTTGCAGCTCTCAAGCCTGTCCAGGTCCCTCTGGATGGCATCCCTTCCCTCAGTGTGTCAACCTCACCCCACAGCTTGGTGTTACCAAACAAGCAAACTTGTTGAGGGTGCATTCTATTCCACTGTTCATGTCTCCAACAAAGATGTTAAACGACTGGTCCTAGTAATGACCTCCGACGAACACCACTCACTACTGGCCACTTAGACATTGAGTTATTGACCACAACCCTTTGGCTCAATGTCAGCCTTTGGCAGCCAGTGGTGAGTGGTGCTTCTCAGGGCTCAGTACTGGGACAAGTGCTGTTTAACATCTTTTTCAGAGACATGGGCAATGGAATATTTAATTAATTTCTTTTTTATTATTTTATTAATATTTTCATTTAAGTAGTTTAGTTTCTTTTTAAACTCACAAGTCTCTTTTCTCTCTCATCCTTTTCTCTCTGAAGGGAGATGCTCTCCTTCCTCTGATGGGGAAAGAAGAAAAAGAGCATCTGTCATTTGTTTTAGTGGCCAGTCCAGCCCAAACCACAACATGGTTGGACTATTTAGATCTTCTGTAGCATAGTTAAATCTATGACAATATCTCTGTTGGTAATTAAGCTCATAACATATCCTGCTTAATAGTGAAATTAGAAAGTGTTGACTTTGGAAGCCTTCAAGCCAGCAGCATCTAGGTAGGATTAGCAGTCCCTGAACCAGGCATTTACCCAGGCTTCTTCAGACGCTTAAAAGTAAATAAAAATATCACACACTACCAGTTACCATGCAAGTCACCTTCTATTTTGTTATTTTTGTTTTCCCTCCTTTCTTTCCTTCCTCTAGAATCAGAGTGATTTAAATATGAATCTAGAAACTAAAATTTACACTGATTAGCTGTTACATAATTATGGCCTCAGAGTTCCTTAGCTCCGACATAACCTCAGATGTTTGTCACATGCTGAGAACACATCAGTGTTACTGCTCCTGTGCACACTGCTAGGGGTTTAACACCTTGATTTCCACTGGAACAGAAGCAGCTAAACTTCTCCCAGTCCAGAAGAACTGAGTTAAGACTGTAAGAATAAAAGAATTATACTGTCTTGTACAATTTTGCTAGGTAAGAACCAGGATCCTGTCTCTGAGGCAAAGAACAGATGGCTCAGGAAGAGGTGAGGAGTCAGATAACACTAGAGTCCTTATATCAACAGCGCACTTGCCTATCTTCCAGCAATCTACTAGGCTGACTAGGTTTTTGTCCCATAGAAAACGTCCTCTTACAGCTCCCAGGCTGACATGTGCCCTCAACTCAAGAAACAAAGAATTTTGTCAGCCTGTGGTCCATGCCTCTACATGATTTAGGTAACAACAGTGTTGCAACCCTTCACTAAGATATTCTTAACTTTTCTCCAAAGACTAGTTAAGCTTAAGGTCAAGTTTTCACAGGTTCAGTGTTTGTAAGGGTTATCAGAAGACCACATAGAGCCTTCCCTTCCATTTTTACCACTGAAGTGGATGAGTGTGTGCGTGCAGAGCAGGCAGGGCTGATGGTCAGTGGAGGACAAAAGAAGAGCATGTTACAGTGTCAGGGCTAACAGGAAATATTACAGTGAGGAACAACACATTGGCCACAGACACTCAGGGAACGGTGAAGAGAAAGGACTGTGAAGATGCCAGGAAAATATCTTTCATAAATATCAGTCATAAAACAGTCACGTCATGGATTTGCCTGTGGATCCCACCGCTTAATCCTTTAACACTACAGAAAAGCACTTGGCCTCACAGGCTGAGCAGAGCTTCCGGAGGCGTTCTAAGCCAGCTTTTTGTGGTCTGTGTTGGTGACTAGGAAAGGGAACACAAGGTTTCCTCTTTCCTCTGCAGAAGCTGTCCATATCAAATTGTCTCTAGGCATAATTAAACCGCTGTGACCATTTTTCTGCCGTATCTGGCACAGCACATACTACAATTGCATTCTTCCCACCCATCTTAGCTGATGTGCTTAGAACTAGTGGAAACTGTGTTCTAACCATGAGACACTGATATTTAAAGGAAGAAAGTGATGCAATAGCACTGAAACAGGAAAACCAGATCTTCTACTTTGGGGTGGGAGGGGATAACACCCTAAAAATATATCGTTTCATCCAAAGATAAAATATTAGGAAGCCCTGAGCAACCTTCTCTACTGGACAAATTGCTTGTTTGACCTTAATAGTTTATTATTAGAAGACAGAAATAAGAACAGCCTCTGAAGACTTAAGTATCTGTATCAATTAATTACTGTACTCCAGATCAACCTCTCATGTTTCTCAATGGAGTTTTGGGCCAGTTTGACTTTTTTTACAGCCAAAAGTAGATTTTGTCAGGGAGAACTTCAGCAAACTATAAGTATGTTAAACAGAAATATCACTGTTGTCAGCACCACTTCCTCTATTAGTACCTTTAACTGTCGATCTCTCCACAGAGAGCATAAATCATTAAAGTCTAGAAATCTTTTCTTCCCCCTGCCACGCCCCCCCCATGGCTTCCTTACTAACTAATTATCTGTAAATTACTAAAGTTACTGTGGAAAAAGTCCCCACTTTCTCAAGTGCTAAGCCTGGAACTGCATGGTTTTAGTTTTTTTGATCTAGCTCGGTCCAGAGAAAAATAATTTTGTGTGACTTTAAAGCTAGATTTTGTATAAATACATGTAAGAAAAATATAGGGGAGTAGGAATGTCTAGACTCCTGTAACTTAGGTCTGACAACAGGACTGGGTTATTTATATTGCCTCATTAATGCATCTACTATATGTATGTAGTTTAGGAGGCTAGTTTTCCTAGGTGATAGATGGAGATGGATCTTTCCAATGGTAATCTGAGGATGTCTGCCTCACACTGACTGTGAAGAGGCCAGTGTAATTCCACTGCTGACACATGGAGCTAGGAGGAATAACTCCCTATGTTAGCTACCTCATATCGGGCAGAGAGAATTTCCCCTGGACACCACCATGCTGCAACCTTTATGTATATGAGTAAATGAGTAGACACAGTCCTTATTCTCAGTGTGGTCAGCAGGTACAACAGTTGCATTTGGTGGGACAGAACAAAAAAAGAAAAAGGAAGAAAAGAAAAAAGAAAAAAGAAAAAAAAGAAAAAAGAAAAAAGAAAAAAGAAAAAAGAAAAAAGTAAAAAGAAAAAGGAAAAAGAAAAAAAGAAAAAAGAAAAAAGAAAAAAGAAAAATAAAAACGAAAAAAGAAAAAAGAAAAAGAAAAAACGAAAAAAAGAAAAAAAGAAAAAAAAAAAGAAAAAAGAAAAAAGAGAAAAAAAGAAAAGTAAGAGTAAGGTGGATGACTGTTTCCTTGGAGTACAATGGACTGTGAATCTATTCCAAGCTTTTGAATAAGGCCAGTAGCGCACACGTGCTTGAGTCTTGTCTTTGGAAGATGTTGTTCCAGAGAGTGTCAAGCTTCAAACACCCAACTGGAAATTGCCAAGTAACTTTTTTCATTGATTTTAGCCAAGGAAATGCATGGACAGTGAATAAGGCAGCTGTTTTAGTCCTCTAATTACCTCTACACTCAATAAGTGCTGGAATGCAAAAATCTCTTGAACTCAGTTTGTCTGTAACTATACTAGAAATTCCAGATCAGCTAATTTACTTCTACTGAATGCAATGCTAAAGACATCTGCGTCCTTGAAATGTTGGTTTGTGTTATACTTTCAGTGGAAAGAGAACAGTAAAAAACACTAGATAGTTAACAAAAATTCTAAGAAACAGATGTAGTCTTTTGAACTCCAAAAATACTTCCTACATTTGCCAGTTACAAATTCAGTCTAATCTGAAAAGCCTAAAATAGAAGGATTTATGACCTGGAAGAATTAAGAAGTTGGCTGGCAAAGGAAAAAAGGTAATTAATGGAATTCCATGGTAATTTCAGCAAGAGGAGAGTTACTGGCTATTTTAAATACTGCCTTTCATTAAGAAAGACTGCTGTGAGGCTGCACCTGAATAGGTTTTACATTCAGTGGTTAATCCCGCTGCTACCAGTAACTCCCAAGCCACAGCAATCAACTAAAACAATGGATATCTTTTGTGAACAAAAAGGGGAAGATTATCAAGGACACTACTGCTGCAATATTACTCCAAGGATCAGTGGATTGGACTAGGGTGCTGATTTGACTGGAGACTGAGTGAGTTTCAGTACTCCGCAGTGCAAATCTGGTAAATCAAAGGTAGTACAACTATTCTAGACTACACTGAGCTTTAAGATCTGTCAGATGATACAGAGACAAAACCACTCATGCCTCAACACCACATAGTCTTACCATTTCTGTGCTCTGGAACTGACAGCCTATCACTCGGCTGTGAGTCAATCCTAAGTGACCTCACAATATACAATATATGGCAGAGTAAATAGAAAAGGAGCCAGAAGCTGATTAACTGAAAAAAGAAGGAATGAGGAAATGTCTCTTACCTGGTCAAGATTGTTGTAAAAATCTATATTGGCTGCACACAGGTATCTCCCAAGCAGAGTCGCATGGGTAGTAAAAATTGTGGCAACAGGAAGTTTCTGAGATCGAGACAGTATTAAACCCACTCCTGCCTGCCACTCATGGAAGTGGGCAATTACGTTGGGCTTGTCGTCAAACTGACAGGAAAGCTGAAAATAATTAGAAAGAACATACATTATGATGCTCATTATCCCAGCTACAGAAACCTCTTTTTTTTTTTTTTTTTCATGCCTTCTGTGAGCTTGCTTTCTCTCATATTACAAATCAGTACAGAGTTTTAAGTAGTCATGCATCTTGATTCCCATCAGTCCTAATCCTTAGCCCAAGAACCACTCGTGCCTTACTAGTGCCTCAGAACAGTATCCTTCCTAGAGTGTTGGGGAGCTCTGGAAAGCACAGTCACTTGATTCTTTTAACTTGCTCTTCTGCTGCTGAAACTCTTGTGTAGATAAGAAAATCATTAGCACCTATGACAGACAATTCTGCAGATTAATAAAGTTTCCTTTCTTCAGGTAGGCTGTGGTGGAGTGACATGAGAAGTCATAGTGCTATCACCAATTCTTTTTGTCTGTCTATATTCCCTGTGCAAGGTAGTACCTAATCGCTGAGAGGTGGCTTGACCAGCTTCAAGAACAGTCTCTAAGTCTGACAACTTGCCTACAATTGGACAGAAAAAGGGAGTTTGACATCCTACTTTTAAGGGCATCCAGTAACAAACAAAGGAGTTGAGAAGAAACAAGAGTGGGAAGCGACAGGAAAGACTCATCCCAAAATCTCACACAGATCAGTATCCCATGGACCCACTCCAACCCCTGCATTCTCCCAGAAAATATAGTTAAATGGCTACTAAATATTTAAATTTTAAGTACAAATTTGATGTACATGAGGTATCGACTTCCTTAAAGTCATAGTTTTCAAACTGGAGAATAGAAACCATAGTCCAAAGCTTCTTTGCTCTGCTGACAAGGCTGAGGTTTGAAAATCTCTGTAACAACTGTACCTCTTTTAAAAACCAGGCTGTTAATGATCCAAAAATCACAGCATCGTTGGCTTCTCGGTCATGAAAAGGGATCCCTATGTTGGTGACATCCCAAAATTCACCTTTCCATTTGTCGAGATTCCAAGCTGCTGATCCTATATCAAACAGTAAGACATATGGGCTTCCCTCTATCAGCCATCTTCCAAAAAAGACCTGCAGGAAAGAGGCAAGGAAATAAGGAGAAAATGTGAAAGTAAACGTAAAGGCCAGTTAGCATAATTTTTTCTATCCATCAAATCCTAAGTACTTAACATAAGGAATATATGATCATAGTCCTACACACCCAGAATTTGTGGCTTTCCTTGCAAAATACATGGAGTAATACTGGACAAAACACAGGGTAAAAGGAAACAACAGTCTTTAAGAACATTCTGGTTTTAAGACTTTCATCTCAGATTTTCATTACAACATTAGCTTTTTCTAATGAAAACAAGCTTAGGAAGACTATACTTGGTTGAATAATGAAGTCTTATGTTCTTATAAATCTATGCTGGTCTATTTCAAAATAATTATTTCAGTCAGATTTGTCATCAATCTTTCACCAGTTATGCTAGATTACTGGTGATAGACTTTGTAGGACTGGTGCTCAGGAACTGTATCTACCATACCATGACATTTCCTCACTCTCTCCAGGCAGCACAGTTGATGCGCTTTGGCAGAGTGGAACAATCAATTGGAAGGTGTAATAATAGCTAAAACCACATCAGCCCAAAAAGACAGCTTTCCTACTTCATCTGCAGCAGTATAAACATCTCTAATGGTATTCAGAACTCCACTGACATGACTTACCTGCCCAACCAGGAGTATAGACTGAAACATCATAAGGCAATACAAGGGACCTGGATGAGAAGCCCAACATGAGCCAGCAATGCATGCTGGCAGCCCAGAAAGCCAACTATATCCTGAGCTGCATCAGAAGCAGCATGGTTAGCAGATAAAGGGAGGTGATTCTATCCCTGTACTTTGCTCTCATGAGACCCCATTTGGAGTACTGTGTCCAGCTTTGGAGTCCTCAGCACAGGAAGGACATGGACCTGTTGGAGCAGATCTAGAGGAGGGCCATGAAGATAATGGAAGAAGCACCTCTTCTATGGGACAGACTGAGACAGTTGGAGTTGTTCAGGCTGGAGAAGAGAAGGCTCTGGGGAGACCTTTTAGTTGCCTTCCAGTATTGGAAGGAAGCCTACAAGAAAGATGGAGAGGGACTTTACAAGGACATGTAGTGACAGGATGAGGGGCAATGGCTTCAAACTGGAAGAGATTTAGATTAGGTATCAGGAAGAAATTTTAAACTGTGAGGGTAGCGAGGCACTAGAACAGGCTGCCCAGAGAAGCTGTGGATGCCCCATCCCTGGAAGTGTTGAAGGCCAGGCTGGATGGGGCTTTGAGCAACCTGCTCTAGTGGGAGGTGTCCCTGCCCATGGCAGGGGGGTTGGAACTCAATGATCTTTAAGGTCCCTTCCAACTTAAACCATGCTATCATTCTAAGCAGCAAAGACATGTTAACTGGGAAGAACGATGTACTATAGAGAGACTAGTGCAGCTTACACCCCACACAGAAAAATCTTTTATGCCACTAGTCAATCTCTTTTCATTCACCAAGCCCTGGGACCTCAGGGGTTGAACCTAGTCCTGATGGGTTCAGTAGAGGTCAACTCTTGAAAACAATGAGGTGGAAGCTCTTAGACCCATTTGCACAAACAATACAGGGTGTAACAAAGACAGGTGTGTGAAGGAGGGTCAGTTCCTTATGTACTTATTTCAGGCTATCCAGGTTTCTTACTCAGGAAAATGAGGTTGTAAAGAGCACTGTACTTCACCTAAATATTAAGTCAAGCTATGGCAAGGAACACACCTGCCTTGAGAAGTTTGGAAGTGCTCCTAGTTCCCCTGGTTTAAACCAGGGGTTAAAAAAACCCAGGGAGATCCATTGTGATGCATATGCAAAATCCAGACATAAATGTTAATAGGATAATGCAGTGCCTGGAAACTAAAGCGTCATTATTAGAGATCAAAGCTCTACTTGACGTACCTGGGACAGATTTGCTGCTATATGTGAATACGCCAGCAGCACAATGCACATGTTAGGCTGGCACTGTTGGCTGATTAAATTGAGTGTATTGCTGGAACAGCAAGAAGTGTATAGATACAATATTGCAATTAATCTGCCTCACAAATCTTTAGCTGTTTTCCAAACAAAAGAGCGTTACACAGCCTGTAGAGACAGGAGGCATGCAACAGAGGCAAGAAGAAAACTTGACCAGTCACAAAAATCTGATTAGAAATAAGAAATAGCAGTTAGATTTAGAGCTACAAGTTCAAACCTTTAAGTCTGAACTTCAGCCTGAACAATGCAAGCAACACACAATATTATTGTCCCCAACAACACTGTCCCAAAGTCGGGCATACATATACCCAACAATATACTTCTACATAATATGCAATAAGACACTGGATTCTAGTAACAGCAGAACTGCTGTTACAAAAGGAGATAACACATTGCCAGTGCCACAGCCAGTGGCAGTACAGGAAGTTTATGAATTTCTGCAATAAATTCTGCCATGCCCTCAGCAACAGAAGCTTTTAAGAACGCTTCCTTCCTAGTGACTCTCAAGGGTTTTCACATCTGTTCAGCACACATTATAAGCCAACAATTTTTCCTTCTGCCAGCTAGCATCTGTGGAATTCAAGGATGAATTCAGAGTGAAGGTGAGTTCTAGATCACTGATGAAGATTTCAAGAAAGGAGGTCAGATTTAGCATGCCTTATCTTTCACTCATTTTCAGGTAATCTATTGTCTTCAAGGCTGCAGCTTCTTGCATCTTAGTAGCTTGCCCATCAACACAGCAGATTCTATTCCTTTCAGCAGAACACCTTCATAGAAGAGATTTATTCCTAGTTTATTGTTGGAGAAAAAGTCACAGAGAGGCTATGACATTTGACTGAGACCACACAGAACACACTGGCTAAAATTGTGCAGGAAGCACAGGTGAACTCACTCCTTGTGCTGTGGTTTACCCTCATTCTTAGGGGACAGGCAACTGGTGGCACTGATCCAACAAAGAACATTCTTTGTCAGTTGGGTGCTTTCCTTAAGTCCACCTGTGGTTTGTCCCCTTCTGGCTTTCAACTCAATATAAAGCTTCCTGAGAAGATCTGTGAGCCAGCAGAATGCTTTTCTCCCTCCAGCACAAGAGCATCAAAATGTAATTTACTCAAGGTAAGGTCATACTACACCTACTAAAATCTCACTGTATTTAGAGACTGGATAGATAAGTCATTAATCTAATTAACTAGACTTGCAGATAAATGACTGTTAAAACCTGTAATTGGATAAACTAGTTCTTCCTCAAAAAGAACCTTTAATGAATTGACTCTGCTATTCCAACGGTGGATTCTGAGCCTTTCCTATTGTGACATTGACCAGGACTGCTGTGTCAAGTGGAACAGCAAGAGCATTAACCAAAACTAATCTCCTCAGAGTCAGCTTTGTTGCCCTGGGAAGCAGTAGCACATCTTATTTACCTGACACCCTTGGCTTTTCATGGTGTCCATTGCCTTCTTAACTGCAGGGTTTGGAGGCTCACATGCTTCCACCTGAGTCTTCACATTGTGCTCAAAATAGGGACCAACCAGAAAATAGTTTTCACCCCATTCATCTGCTGTAATTTTCGCTTTTGTCTGGATCACAGTGTAAATGCCTCCCACTGCAAAAGAAAATCACAAAGAACAAAAAGGAGAAAGGGGTATAGGCCACAAAGCTCTGGAATAAGCTCCAACCCACTGGCAGATCAGATAGACCTCTAGTTAAACGACTTCACGTATTCAGATTTTAAGTGAAACCCAGAGTCTATCAAATAAATAAAAGTTCAGTCTCTTAAACTGAATCAGAGCTTCACTGTACAATTTAGGAGTATGCACTGATAGCAGACTGTGTGTAATTCCTGAATGATGCTTTGCTTACTCTTGAGTGACTGCATATAGCTTCCCTCAATTTCTCCTCTAATCTCAAATAGATGCCTGATATCATTAACTTTTATTTTTATCTGGTCTGTGATTTTTTAAAAATTCTTTTAGGTGGCTGAAGTCACACCACAAGTGTTCAATGAATATATTATTTCATTGTTTTGTTATTCCTCACTTTTTGGAACTTGAAACCTTTACATTCAGATTGTGGGATTCAAACACGAGGGATGATGCTCCCACGCTCATGTGCCTAACCTTGGTTCTACTGCAAATCTTCTGCTTCATTATCTTCTTGCAGATACAATTTTCAAATATACTTTTTGCGATGTGAAAATACATGTGGAAAATACTGAGCTAGCAATTCCAGATTGTTTCACACAAATCACTGAGAGAAATTGAGGAGCATTGACTATTGACTATAACAATGGATTTAAAATATCCTCAAAGCAAAAGGTGTCATGTTCCATCACCATTCTTAAGAGCTGTTAAAGTTGGAAGGAACATAGCCTATACTGCCAATATAAATGTCTGCAGCACCTTCCACCAAAATATTGTTCATTTTAAAAACAAAAACAATATAAAATGCATAAAAGAATGCAACAGCATCATCCCCGGATGAGTCAGTACAGATGTGTCCAGTCTTGCGAGTGGTATGCAACATTCATTTGGCTGCTCTTCCTCAGTTTTCCATAGCCAGCCCCACAATTCATTCATTGGCAGGGCAACCTTGCAAAACCCCCTTTGCCATGGGGCCTGTGGGCATTCCACAAGCACAAATTCAGAAGAACTACAGCACATGCTTGAATCCAGCAAGTGGAAAGGAAGGCAAGGGAAAAGAAAATCAGAGGCCAGGTAGCTGCGGTACATCAGGGACAAGTTTAGCATAGCTCCAGTGATTTTAAAGCACAGTAAGACAAATGAAGCCCAACAGGTACAAGCAAACAACAAAGGAAGCAACACGAAGAGAATTAGTGTTCCTGCTTAAAAATTTCATCCTCCACTGACTTTGAAAACACTTGGTAATAATCCAGGCAAAAAGGCTGTGCTATGCCTTTCCGCAGTGACATCAAAATTACATAAGAAGTCAGTACTGCAAGTTGCCCGTGACTGATAGCAGGTACTCCAGGCTTACTTTTTAAAAGGTACTGGGGCATCTGGATGTGCCAATGCACTACATGCAACTGCATATAGCAAAAACCTTCAGAGGTTACCTGGTTTTCCTTAAAAATCTGCAGCAAATGACCACTATTTACAGTACAGCAGCTCAAGCTGCTCAGCACTTTGGGAGATTAGTTCCCATATTAATTAAACTGTATCACCTGACAATTGCAGAAAGCCTCCTGCCAAGCCTGATACCTTGCAGCCCTGAGGAACTGAACAACAGTTTTTAATTGTGCTCCTAGTAAAGAAACTGTGCACTTAAAATCCTTTTCTTTACAAATATACCATTAATTTTGAATGGTTGAAGGGTCCCTAGCCCTACTATTTTAATGTCAAGATGTCTCAGGATTCTAGGTATTTTACAAAGAAAACCAAATGCAGTTCTAATCTCCCAGCTTGATAAGTAGAATTATGACAATAGATCATTACCCTATGTAGTAATGCAAGACCTAAGAATACAAGAATCTTACAGGTAAGTGTTCCTAAATCAAACTCACAGTACAAGAATTTCATATCCCATAGACATGGAACTGCAGAAGGAAATCTATCTGTAAGACTATTCTTCTCCATTTCATTAGGACCAGGATGCTAAGAAACTACCTTACAGTCACCAGATTCCTCCATGACTGCTCTAGACAGGGTTTTAGAGAAATCTTAGGTCAATGACACTATTTTTCCCTCCAAGTTCCTCTGCTCACAAGCTAAGAGAGACTACTTGAATAACTTTGATTCAGATAAGCATATAATCTTAATTATATGTTTCATGTCAGAATGCTGAGCCCATAAAGTGGTGCGGCAACAATGATACATCTGTTCTTATGGGGTGGTAAGTGCATCACGTGAGCATAAGGCAACGTAATCCAACATGGATAAATAAGGGGCTTGGTAGAAATCTTACTCATGAAACTAGTTGGTTTTCACTGGCAGAAACACTGAACTTACAATAATGAAAGTTTTTTTGTGCAAAGCAGCTTGGTTACCCCAGGAAAAGCAAAAATACCTCCAAGATGAAACATTAAATAACATATTAAATAAAGCTACATATGACTGGAGCAGCACTAAGCTCTTAGCCCACTATTGCAAGAGTGGATATGAGCCTTTTTCACACTGCAAGATGTTCAATATTGGGATCAGCAAAGTATCTGATTTTTCACAGCTATTAATGCTGGGATTGATAAGAAAGCTGCAGCTCAGGACCTGCACAGAGCCTGGAACTTTGTTGTTTTGTATACCCAACAGTCAAGTGTTACTTGTCACAAGATTTTGCTTAGGATCATTCTTTCTTTTGTATATTTAAAATCCAAGCAACAATTAGAGCCCATAAGAACTACCTAAATAAATTAGAGGGCTGTGAGTCAAGAACAGTCGCCCAATATTGTATCACTAGTGAGGACAATATTAGGCAGAAGTGGAGATTTAACCACGCAACTGGAGACCTTTGTGCAAGATGTAATATGCAGATGTGCTCTTTCTTCCACAAGCTGCTATATGGAAAGATGCCAATGCTTTTTGTCATCTGATGAGGAAGGGTCCACAACTTCCAGGATTACCCAGGAACTGCACTGACAAAAAATGTCTTCTGGAGGTGTGACCCTTTGAGCATGGAATGGCCCGAAGTTCTCAAAACTGCCAGAGATACCACCATTCATTTTATTTGCTCTCCCACCCAGCCCAAATTGTGGAAGGACAGAGGCAAGGAGCAGCAGAAACCAAAAAAGGAAAGAGAGTGACAGGAAGCAAAGCTGTACAAACAAGACATAGGTAAGTGCAGACTGTCACCGATCAGTGCAGTAACCTTTCTCTATACAGCTTTTCTACACAAAGAAAGAGGATCAAGGTGCTCCTGAGGCTCTTCATCTTCTTTGCTATGGCCAGACCAGGCCACTCTGAAAGCACTAAAGCTTTCCAGAGGACTATGGCTGCCATGGAATCCAAGCAAGCCGTGCAGCCCCAGGTTCAGGATTCAAGTTGACTTCACTGCCACAATTACTAGTTACATCAACTATTCCTTCATACCTTTCCCTCAGAATGTACCTTTGAGCTATAAAGATGTGATTAAATTTTCCTTGAAAATTTTTTTCTTTTAATGATTAGTTGGGATTTTATTTATTGTTTGCCTGTTGAGACATCTGTGGACCATTTTTAGAGTAAGGTTGTGAAACATGTCAGGTGAAAAAGCCCAGCATCTTCAGACAGCAGGTGTTTTTCATGTATTTTTGGCTATGGTTGTGGTCAGGACTCACCAGAAGATAGAAGTTCTCTAAATTCTGTGAAATTATGGCATTCCAGACATGTTCTGAAATAATACTGAAACACTGAAATTCATGACAGATGTCCACAATTCAGAAGCTATTTCTGTGTGCCTCACCCCCAATGCATAAGATTTCATTTGAGACTGATTTGACGTTGACATACCAGTCTATTTCAGAGATGTACAGGGCTCATGCCAAATTTATGCTAGCACATCCCCACTCCTCACACTGTGTACGTTCAGGTGTGTCACAGATTACATCTTTCACTTTCTTCCATTGAACTTTCATCATGGGAGAACATTTAATGCAGAGGGGGAGAAATGCTGGCCCTACTGACACCAGCAGATTCAGGATTTAATTTTCAATAGTCCAGATTTGCACCAGCAAAACTGTATATAGTGTTCTGATCCAGGGAGAATTGAACCAAGATATTTTTTTTAGCAAAGCCTTCATTCCAATAGGGATGGAAAAAAATAGTAAGCGTTCATCTACCAGTGACTCTTGAGCTAATCTGTTCACAGCTTACCGATAATATAAACTGGCTGTTTGCCTAGCATTTTTAAGCATTCTTCTATTTTCTATTTCAAAGCTGTTAGTATTACAGCAGGAGATACTAACCTAAATATTACTGAAATCATTTTGAAGTCATCTTTATAGAGCACAGACCAGATCTTGAACATTCTCATCCCTTCTCATTAATGTATTAGAAAACCCTCTAAGCTACAGCTAACTGTTATTGTAACTTAGAGAATTAACTGTTATTTTAATGTATAGAATTTATCCAGATTAAATACTTGATTTTCCGGGGGTAAAATGGACTGCAGCCATTACTCCTGTAATGGCTTTTGGCTACTTCCAGTTGACAATTTCTACCTGTGGGGCTTTAGACACAAGATCTACCTAGCTTGTAGACACTTGGTTTGTGCTTCTGTCCTTAAAGTTTTTGTTAGTCTTCATGTTAGGGAAAAAAAAAACCAAACTAGTCTTCCTTTCTGACATGCATAGAGGTTTGACCAGACCTGGCTTTACTGGAGCTTAGTGGCCAGGGGAGAAGGGGAAGGGTGAAAAAAGCTGAGCTTCCCCAAGATTATCACCACATCGTGGTACTGCAGTGCACTGGGGCCTGTGGCTGCCTGCTTTTTCCCTCTTCAGACATAGAAACGCAGCAGATCCACTTCACAGTACGCGTCTTACCCGTAAGTGAAAAGCCAAATAAAATGAGAAAAATCTTGCAAAATAAATTATGTTTTTCTAATTTCTTCAGCGGGAGACTTTTAAGGCAAGATGATCTCAATGTTGTACTTGGTTTAGGTGCCAAGTTCCTTTTCACACGGATAGTGACACCTGCAAACGAGACTTCTTTATTTCTTATTCTCTCCTTCAACTATGTTGTTTTTCCTTGCTTGAGACAGAGAAAAGGATAAAGAGTTGCTGGTGTTTTCCAACATGTATGTCAAAGATTGTTACTTAGCAATGTCCAGGTAGTAGCCAGGACAGATAATATAAAAAGAAGTAGAAAGTTCGGCCTAGTTAGAGCATGTGTTAACATGATCTAGATTTAATTAAGAAAAAAAAAAAGGAAAAACAAAAGGAGAGAGACACCTGCACTGTACCAGCTGCTGAGAAAGGAGTGATGAGACTCCAGAAATCATGGATACTTTCAGATCTCTGAGCACCACGTTCACACAAATGATTTGTCATTCCCTACAGCAGCATCTCATGCTTCAGTACCAATCAGCACCATCTGCTGTTCAGGAAAATCCCAGTAAACGCTCTCTCCCCATGAACAGCCTGGCACATGAAGATTCTCTCACAATACATAATCAGAGGTGCTCCAATTTGCAGGTCCCCTTCATCATCCTCAGCCTTTGAAGGATAATATATTTGAGAGGTTCAGAAAACAGCTCAGCACCTGTGAAGTGCACCGTTTACAGGTGTAGGAATAGATACCTATCCATGAACTCTGGTAGTATATTCCTCACAGGAAGAACACATTCAGCCTTGAATGTCATTGTCATGTGTCACTGTCATAGAGGATTGGAGGAACCACTAAGAAGTAGCATGGGTCAAGGAGAAATTGAACCGCAAGCATCTAGTTAAAAGTTAATACAAAGACTTGAATTCTCTCCTGTAGGCAACAGCAGCTTTCTACCACTTCAGCAGTGCAAGGAAGCTTCAGGCTGAACCACCCTGACACAACTTTGAATTGCCAGAAAGGACAAAGAAGTCTTCATGTCGAACACTCAGAATTAGCTTGTCAGACAATAAACCCAGCTAATATTTATCTTTTCCTCTACATTACGAAAAAACATAGCAACATTAAAACAGGTGGTCATTTGAATTGGAAGTTCAAAAGCTACTCTGTACTAACCCTGGGTAACCCTAAATGTATGTGGAGTCAGCCTACTCAGTCAAACAGACAGTTCTTCCCTTCTGCTAAAGAAGGCAGGAAAAATACAGTGTAAGCTACTATTTCCTAAGCCTATGTATCTTGTGATGACTCTCAATATATTGTTGGCTACTCTCTCTCCTAATAAACACAGTACCCTAACATTTTCTAAGAACTGTATAGAAAAGTTAGGTCACCAGGGAACAGTACCTCCCAACATGACTTAGACATTCAATTGCCTGGAAATACAGAAAAAAAACACTTTGGTATCGATATTTTATCAGAAAAATAAACTGAAATTGGCTAACTAAAAAGTTTTTGCACAAATTATTCCAGTCAAGGTTTGTTAACAAAAACTTTGCACAGAGATCTGGTTGTAATGAAGAAATTGTTTGCCATGAGCAGTTCAGTCAGCCCTGTTTGACTGTATGGGTTTGGCAAGTGTTGTAATTAGCAGTACCTTATTTTTAAACTGGATAAATATTCACTGTTATAAATATTAATTCTCTCAAAATGCAAGAATAATAAATTTTAGCTATGACAGTTGATTTGGCTTCAGTGAAATCAAAAGCAATACAGCTGATTAAACGATTCACTGCATTTTGTACATACACAGAAAGACAGGTAAGTCTAACAGTGTTCTACTTTTTCTTAAACATATTGTCTTATCTATAACCAGTGGGTCCAGATGACTCAGAAAATATATATGCTATGGAGTTCAGAGATGTTAGCCAGAAAAATTGAATTTGCTAGATTTCTGCTGCCATCTGCTTGCCAGTGCCCTACTTACCACACACACTGCAAAATTACATGTTGCATGCTCCAAGTTCCGATAGTAGTAAGTGAACTCAAAAAAGCTTCACTGAAGCTGCTGAAAAATAAGCCCACATGAATTGGAAGTTCAAAAGCTACTCTGTACTAACCCTGGGTATTGATACTCTTCACCACCCCGGAGAAAGCAATGTAAAATTCACTGCAGTGCAGATTAAATACTGCAAGCTATCACAGAATATAATTCCAGTTTCACCATGAGGATAAACCCTAGCTGTCTGTTCCTCTCACACACATTTCCCCTTTAGAGTTAAAATCTTAACAGATTACAGATCCTCTCTCCTGACTAATCTCTCTATTTATCTGCCAGGACAATAAGACACATGAGGTCAATCATTTACTCATACTAACTCACTTTTGTGGCAAAAATGGAGTCTGCTCCCCCTTGGTAAACTACACCTAGCGAAGGAGGATGATTTGAATCAGAATTAGAAATGGAGGCAGAAAGATCTTTGCAAAACAAGCAGCTGCACTTTGCCTGCCAAGCTTTGTGCAGTGAACAGATTTTGAATCTGTACACATGCACAAAACATGAAGCCCTCGTCTGGCACCACCTGTGTTTGCAAAGACCAGTCCAAAAAGGTTTCAGCTGGCATAAAGACTGCTGGTCATTGACATCTGGTTGTTGTTCAGTGGCTTCAATTCAACTATGTTTGTTTATACTTGTTTCAAATTTGGCCTCTTCTCTACATTGCCATAGAAGGGAGACCACTGAGCCACTCCAAATCTGATGTCTGTTTTACAGCTCATTTTCATGCACTCCATTCCCAAATGAATTTGCAGGGAAAGTAAAATATAAATATGTACAAAGCAACATCTATATATCCGTACATCTGCACGCCCAGGCATAACACTTCAATGTTTGGTTAAACAACCTATCCCTGCTGGTGAAGCATGTAAAGACACACAGACATCCAAACTATACGCTCATCCCACACAAGCACAGGCAGCCCCCACACAGCATGCACGATTACACACGGATGCCACAATACAACAGCTCTGCAGCCCGCTTTTCCCCACGCTCCCCTTAATGCCTTTCTTGTCCAAACCCTTCATGCCTCCCCCCAGTCCCATGAAAACAGCAATACTAACTCCTAAGAGTGTTGTACAAACCTTTGTTGGTAACTTCCCAAGAAACTTCAAAGAGCAACAAATCCTCCACTGGTAGATCTTCATCTTCCCACTGAGGAAGCCCGTTAAGAGAAGTCATGGACAGTGATCTAGCCAGTGGCATTTTCTTCAGCCCTTGAATGTTTACCCCGCAGGCCACAACAGTTAGTAAATGTCCAGTAAATGTGGCAGTCCTCTGCAGTTCTGGTTCGAGCAACCTGCTGGTGTGCTGGACTCCGAGGAGGAAATTATTCAGATAGCTGGGAGCTAATGGGTTTAAACTGTCTGACCACCAGCATTAAATTGGCTCAGTGAAATCCTCAGGGCTTCAGAAGCTGCTGCTGGTAGAAGTAAGAATTTAAGACTGACCTGAGAAAGGCCTTGACTGTTTTGGGCCCAGGGTTTTTTCTTTTTCTTCTCTTAGAGAGATGTAAAAAGTGGTTCTGAGCTCCTCAGCCGCAGGATTCAGTATCTACAACCTCAGGGACAACAGAAACTCGACTGTTGTAAATTCAGCACTGCCCTGAGCAAACTCCAGCAGGGAGGACACTTTGAGTTCACCACCTGATTTGAGTCCAGCCCCCGAGTCCTCCCCTTGAGATACACCCTCCCATTAACACCCACAGACCTTCTCTATCTGCCGGCCACTTACCGACTGGGTTAGTAGACTCATTCTACACGATATTCCTTAGATTACTTGCCCGGTTGAACGCCATTACGTATTCTTGTTCAGTTCATCAGTCTGTAAGCACTAGTTTACCTCGTACCCTTCCTCCACAATTAACTCCCACGGCTCTGCACAAGCTTTTAGTTTCATTCTGCTCTCGGACAGCCTTGCAGCTTTTACAAACAGAGCTACAAAGGCTCTATCCCTGTTTTGGCATGCACTTTGGCAGTACTGATCCCTGATTTTCCGCCTGGTTTCTCTTTTTCTATGCTACAGCTCTTTTCTGGCCACTGGGCCCATGCGAGTAGTAAGTCAGGGAACAGTATGCCCCAGTCTTGCTCCAGCACAGAGCCTGGATACTGCAAGCGGTACACACACATGTGCAGAGATGTTGGGCCATAACTCGCAACCTGAGATCCCTAAAGCTCCACAGAGCAGCTGCCTGTTTCAAAGATGCTTATGTGCTTACACACCTGATTGAGAAGCCAGTGCTTCTGGGGCAGCTGCGTAAGTTGAATTTGATTCTCAGCTTAGTGCACAACCTGCCCAAAATCTGCAGCTCAGCCGTGAGCAAATCTCCAGGTGAGATCGAGGGTATCTCTGGCACTGCGGAGAATAATATTGCACCAGCAAGCATCAGTTACGTAGCAGCATTGAGGCAAAGTCTCTGAGTTCACTTGAGATAAAACAAGCCCAAGGCAATTGATTTCAAACACAGGCAGCCCATATGCATAAAAGTCTCCGAGATACAGTAAATACTGCTGAGCCTACTTTAATGGTGAACTACCCACCAAAAGACTTGCTCTTCTATGTCCACTCCCTATGCCCTCTCTTCTCTTGTGGTGGTCAGACCCATCCCCCAGCTGATGGGCACAGCCCACTGAACTAACCTAAGGATGCTGAGAGCCTGGCAAGAGGAGATGGAGCAGCCCAGCTGGGAACAGGGAGAGGCAGGAAGGGTGAGAGAGAATGCTGCCTTACCAGCCAGTGGAGCTGCCATTTCATCTGCAGGATGGGCCATGGGCTGGGGGAAAGAAGGTTCCCTTCTAGGTTAACTGGAAAGCATTACAGCCTGCGCCAGGAAGGACTTGGGGTTTCAGTGGCTGGGTGTCCTTTTGTCTCAACCTATTTCCCAGTTTATGAAAAAAAAAAAGCCAGGATGAGAATCATTATTTTTGGA
>VZRU01003862.1:196034-210709 GCA_013398155.1 Pedionomus torquatus | reverse complement strand
TTTTCAACTTCATTGTGGTATTTCCTGTTCTCAGTTACCTAACTTTTAAAGGTGTTCCTTTGATCTCTACATGATGCAGGTATCTTGACCCAACTGGAAGGCCTCACTGTTTATTACCTTCGCAGTTTAGGTGTACTGATGAACCTCCCCAGAAATATTTTAGAAAAAGATCAGATTTTTACTTAATTATGAAAAATATTTTCCAGAATTTTAAGGTAGAAATGTCTGGTTTCTGTGGTTTAGTTTTGTGTTATACAACCACAGTGAATGTCAGCTGCGCTTGTTTCCGACCCTTCAAAATAGAAAAGGGTAAAGTCTTACTATGTTTTGCTTCAGAGTCTAAGTAAAACTCATGCTAAATCCCAAAGTGGTAGAGAAAATTGGAATAATAAAGCAAATCTGCTTAAGTGGTGTGTCTGAATTGGTCTCCAGCATCCTCCTTTTTTATAGAGGCATCATGATCAAGCATCTTAGCTCAAGCTGGCCATCCTCCACACTGTCATGTAGTCTGAAACCCAGTGGAAAAGCTGGATCATGATAGACTTTCCTCAATAAATAAGACTTAGGAAGTGCAGGAGTGTGCAAGTATGCATAAGACCGCTTGAGATGTTGAAGCTCTTCAATTACCCTTAAAGCACTTGGCATTCAGTATACAATCAAACTCTAGTTAGTTTTTTGGTAAAATTGTCTGGAAAAGGTTTCAAGGAGCTTTGCATCCAAGTCCTAGTAGCTGGAAAAATCCAGACCTGTTCTGAGGAGGTGGGGGATATGTGTCTGTTAACTCAGCTTCTTTTCTCTTTCCCTAGTTGAGACGCAGCTATGATTTTGTTCCATTCAATATCCATGGTAAATTGCTTACCCAAGGGAGCTTTCAAAAAAATTGTTGGTGAGGATGCATTAGTTGATTTTGCAGATGTTTTGAGGGATCACAAGTGCTTGTCAGCCTGATCACATTCTCCAAATACTGTAGGCTAGAAAATCATGATTACTAAGCCTCTAGCCTTGGTAGAAGACTTCAGCCTCAAACTCATCCTCCGACCACTGCATTCTGGGGTTAACAGTTGTTGAGAAATTCCTGACTGAGGATATCCCCAAATTGGTACAGACTTCTTGAATTCTGAATTCCAAACATATTTAGGATAATTGTATATGCTTATGAACTCCTTAAAACCATAGACTGCCACAGACATTAGTTTATGTCAGCACTACAACTATTTTATATTCATGTGTTAAAATAGTAATAAGAAAATATCCAAGTTAGCATAACATTTAGGTTGCCGTGAAAGGAATATTTTGGTTTTAGAGAGAAAGCTGCCTCTCCAAAACTGTAATTACTGGTGAAAGGATAATAGCAGTTGTGACAAATAGCTAAACAATTTTCTTTCCTATCACAGCGGTATACCTATGACAGTAAAAGGAGTTCATGCTTCAGAACAGCATATGAACTCTTAGGAGTGTTGCTCACCACTCTTTGGTGAGCATCAACTGCCATCTTCAGGCCTGATATTAATGGCCTTAGCTGTTGGGGAATCTTATAGAATTATAGAATGGCTAGAGTTGGAAGAAACCTTAAAGGCCATGTAGTTCCAACCCCCCTGCCATGACAGGGACACCTCCCACTAGACCAGGTTTCTCAAAGCCCCATCCAGCCTGGCCTTCAACACTTCCAGGGAAGGAGCATCCACAGCTTCTCTTGGCAACCTGTTCCAGTGCCTCACCACCCACACAGGAAAGATTTTCTTCCTGACATCTAATCTACATCTCCCCTCTTTCAGTTTAAAACCATTACCCCTTGTCCTATCCCTACACTCCCTGATAGAGTCCCTCCCCAGCTCTCCTGTAGGCCTCCTTTAAGTACTGAAAGGCTGCTGTAAATCTCACCAGAGCCTTCTCTTCTCCAGGCTGTACAGCCCCAGCTCTCTTACCCTGCCTTCACAGAATCAGCTAGACTGTTCCTTCTTGCTGCCACTTACCTGTTTACTGTGTGGGCTCTCCTAAGCTGCTACCTTTGCTGTGCAAATGTCATGGGAAGCGAGGCTGCCTGAGCAGTTGGCTGAGAGCTCCCCAATGCTGTTAGCAGCATACCAGAAAGCTGTTGGGAGGACAAAGCTGTTGGCAGAAAGAACAGTTCATTGACAGAATAACTCATTTTCTAGCACTTTGGTCATTTAGGGTTAAGGGAAGATCAGGGCATTGCTCAGAAATGCTCTAGGACCAGCCCTAATTGCCTGCCCGAACTCAGCAAGTTTAGCTTGTTCCAGCTTTGAAGTAATGGCCTTCACCTCTGCTTTGTGCAAATCCAAAAAAATGCTCCAGATCTCAGGCACATAGAGAATTCTTCCTTCCAGTTAGCCGACCCTGTGAAATGGCCAGCAGGGAGCAGAGGCAATGAACACTTTAAAGTTTTGGGGAATGACATGACACATTGGACTTCTCAGTGACATCTGGTATATGCTTTGAGCCATAGAGCGCGTGGATTCCATGACACACCAAACAAAAGACATTCATATCAGGTGGTTTGGGAGGTTGATGTTCCCAGGTCTGCAAGAGCATTGTGGCCTCTACTGCTTCTGTAGTCTCTGAAAAGCTTTGACTTACATAAGGCTGGATTCACAAACGTTAGAGAAGAACTGTTCATAGAAGAAATGCATGCCCAAAAGTAGACATTGCCCTGGGAGGCCACTATACTAGAGCACTGTGTCAGTCTGGAGCACAACATAAGGACCTGACTCTTCAATATTTTTGGCCTCCTGGTCACACTGACATCAGAGAGAGTTCAGCATCTACATTCCACTGAGAATTTGTGGCTTAATTGTTCTGATTTATGTCTGCACCAGAGCCTTCACAGCATTTCTTTGCAGCTGTTCATGCAGCTCATGTCATGGCTGACATGAGTTGCATGAACACAGTAACAGGAACTCTGTGACACAAGTATCCTACTTATCATGAAACACAGTTCTAAGTTAGCTGTTATGAAAGTCATATAAGCTATATATATAACTAGTCCAGCAAATTGCATAATAATGAACCATTTCCATCACTCTACACCTCCATGTTCTTTATAACATCATTTCACTCTTTAAACCTGCCTTCAATTCCCTACCCCATTTTTACCCTTTGACTACTGAAAAAGCAGCTGATTTAATACATCTGAGCTCAGAACTAACCCACCTCTTGCTTGGGTGATCTCGACAAGGGGATCAAGTGAACCTCAGTAAGTTTGTAGATGACTGTAGAATAATTACTAAGTATTGGAATGGACTACCCAGGAAAGTGGTTGAGGCACCAGCCCTGGAGGTATTTAATATAGGTTGACATGGTGCTTAGGGATATGGTTTAGTAATGGGTTGATGCTTTTTTGTAAGTTAGGTTGACGGTTGGACTAGATTATCTCAAAGGTCCTTTCCAACCTAGACGATTCTATGCTGTCTGCCAGTATCAGCTTGTTTCTTGTCTGATACTTGCAGGGCAGTCAGACTGACTTTCTGTTCCATCGCCTGCATCTCTATACCTTGCAAACACAAGGGAGTCTAGGTCCTTCCAGCAATTGAAGGTATTGAATTACTGGTCTTACTTGCCATGAACCCAGCAACTTGTCCTCAGCACTTTCTGAAGTGTTCTGCTTCTTACTGGCTGCCTTACTCTGTCCAACAGCACCACAAGTTTTTCTGTGAGACCAAGGAGTGACAAAGGCACCTCTTGACACATAGAAATCTGTTTAAAAACCCACACTGCCTTTCATGGAATAAAACAAGAACAAAGTTCATGGTATCAATGGGCTATACAAACAAAGCATATACAAGATAAATATGTCTACTACGTCCAGAAAAAAAAACTGCAGATATCTTCTAGTGATAAAGTACAACAGCAATCATTATTAAGTTATTAAGGAAGTTATATGTCTGATACAAGACTTTTACTTGGAGTTTCTCCATGCTACAGAAAGCAATAGGCTGGTGTTGCGTAAGCATACACAGGGAAGCTATTCTACAGCCACGCGACTGTAATGAGGTTACGATACAAGATTATGTGATAAGACTCGTAGAAAAAATTACAGTATAATGAATACACTTGCACATGGCTTACAAACATCAGTGAATGCAAGAAATAATCTGAAGAACCTATACATATGAAAATCCCCTACCCTGATGCGCCGATACATATTTAGCAACTTTGAACCAATCCCCCATAGCACCAGTAAGACCTCTTCATTGTTGCTTAAATTCCTTAGAACTTTCCTTCGCAATATCATCTCCCAAAAAGTAGTTCGTACAGTGAGGCTGCTGCTGTGCTAAAAAAGTGCTCATCCCGCAAACCTATGTTCTTTCCTCATTCCTTCAGCTTGCTGTTTGTCACAGATGGCACTTTTTTGTTGGAAGTTTGTCATCACCCCTCTGGATGCTTCGTAACTGGGAACAAAAGATGTCACACTGCTGTTGAGATTATGATCAACAACTTAAGCTATCCAGGTGTGGAAAGCCTTCCCGTAAGATTTCTACCTGGAGCTATGAAAGCAGACTGTAACATTTCCTCTCCCATCAGTACGGAAGTCTGGCATTTAGCCCACAGCTGAGAATAAAACGTCTCCTCAGGTCTCCCTAGGACACCATTTGTCAATAGTGCTGTCACCAGCATGCCATGCTGTGGTATTTTATCAACTACACGATACTGACTCGCAGCATAGCAGTCATCTTCCAGTAGGACAGGACCTGCATGAGTAAGAATGAACTGCATATAGTCAGCACCAGGACTGAAAGTAAATCCTACAGAAAAGGCTTCCAGTAAGGTTGTGTTAGGGAAATCCCACCACAGGCATTACAATGCAATTACTGCATTGTTGCTAACCCTTTAAAAGGAAACGCATGTCCACACCTCCACATGGTCTGTCATAAACATTAAAAGGAGAATGCTAGAGTAAACTAGATAATTTAAATACTGAAAATACATCACTAGGACAACAATGCATGCCAGAAAGTTGCTTTATTTGTTCGTAATATCTGTGCGTTACAGCAAGCAATAGTTTAGCTACTGTGGACAAAGCTCCATCTGGAAGAGCATAACATGTTAACCGTAGAGATGTCTATTTGCACACAACATGCTGGCTTTCTATTGCTGGAGTCTAACATTCATGAGTTACAGATCTTTGAGGTCCTTCTGGATGTTCCACAGAGTATCCGCGCTCTTCTTCAGCTGAGCCACCTCATCATCCTTCAGCTTTTGGTTAATGACACTTGTCAATCCAGAGGCACTTAAGACAGCAGGAAGGCTCAAGAAGACATCATTCTCAACACCATACATGCCCTGCCACAAACAGACAAGATCACTCAGACATGAGTCCATCATTCTAGACCTGCTTTCAGTTTATAGAGGAGGAAGCCGGGCACAGAGCTCAAGACTTTGCAACCTGCAGAAACTTCAGTCACCATTTGAGAAAATAACAAGTACAGAGCTGTTTCAGACCAAGTGATTGTCAATACTAGGATGGGGATTTCAGAAAGCCCACCTCCAACTCCCTTACTCTGATCTATGTACAGCAAGTTGTGGACAAAATTCAGACACAGGATTGGGGTAGAACCCTTTTGCTACTACAGAGGGAGCACTACATTAAGCCTGGTCGGAGTCCTTGCTGTACCAGGGGTTATACAGCTGGTACAGACTAGATGGAGCCAGTTACAGCACCTATAAGAGGGCACCCGATCTCTTCCCTCACACCTTCACTAGGCAGTTCATGTAATTGAATCTGGGCCTCCAGCAAGTTTTCCATTTATGCACTGAAACTTCAGGAATTTCATGCCCCACATGGCAAGCTTTACACATGGGTAGTACAACACCGGATAGAGTACAGAGAACTTTCTGCTCCATACTACTGAGAAGGGTAGGCTAAGAGAATTGCAATAGCAAGCTCCCATTTCACATTCAAAATAGCGTTCTACAAAGCTTCCTGTTCAGCAGCTTGCTAATTAAGCAGCTTCCTGTTCAGCAGCGTATCCACTGAGCCACCACTTCTTACCTTTACCAGTGTTGAAACGGAATGAACCTGGCACAAGTTCTTCAGCATGGTCTCACAGAGGTCAGCAACACTCAGGCCAATAGCCCAGTTTGTGTAGCCCTTAAGTTTGATCACCTCATAGGCACTACAGAAATATTGAAATACAGTTGTGTTGAGGTATCTTCAAGACACTGTGTGAATGCCAAGTCTTAAGATGAGTGAATGTTTCCCATTTAAAACATCTGAAACTCCTGTGACACATTACAAGGTTTGGAATTAAAATGTCCAAGATATTTACATATTTCCATATTAGAGGATAAAGCATAAAGTCTACATTATACCACAGGTACAACAAAGCAGCACTGTTGTTCTCACAGGATTAGATGAAAAGAAAAATCACTTCCATCTATGAAATTGTTCTTACTTTTAAACAGAAAAACCAGCCACCTACAACTGAACAAGTTCTCAAGTCAGTGGGGCACAATCATTTTGAACACATTTGCAGCACATAAACATCTAGAGTTCAAAGCCATGCACTGCCTAAACACCTTCATTTTTAAGCCAACATTTGCATATACTAGTATGGTCTTTATTTCACAAGCAGACAAGTGATTCAGCAACATATAGTTACCTCTAGACAAGTTTTCCTAAATCAATGAACAAACTTTTCACCAAATCAGTTCCACCACTCTGCTCACAGAAATATACCAGCTTTTCTTGATGTTTTCCTTCAAACAAAGTTAACCATTGAAGAAGCTACTTTTCAGAAAATAAGTGTACAGGGCTCTAAGCGTTGCAGCAGACCTGTTATGCAGTAACTCGTCTTGCTGCAGGATCCTAAAGGTTACCAACTGAAACCCTGCACTTGTGTTGAGAGCAGTAGCTCAATTTAGGCAACCCTCTCAGTAAAAGGGTGTGAAAGCTGCAGCAGAATGGAGAGGTAGGGACAGGAGGCAGACTGGCTACTTTCAGCCTCCAGATATAGCCACCTTATTCCTCAAGGCACTATACCTTTCAACCACTTGCTTGTGGACTTCCTTCCAGTTCTCGGGATCTTTGTCAGTTCCTATGGCAGGATTCAGCTCCTGGAGAGAAACGCCTGCCACATTAACCCCGCTCCAAACAGCCACTGTAACAGAGAGAGGGGTTAAGTGTCAGCAGACCTTAGCAACTCCCCTTCCGCTTTTCCTATCCAAGATAGCCACAAGCACAGTAATAGTAGCCAGGCCCACAATAATGTTTGAGGCAGATTTTAAGTTTTAATGTAACTGCAGTTAGTTCTGAGACCTCTGTTGTGGGGACAGGGAGGATGGGGAGGGAGGTTGTCAAATGACTATTTTAGTACTGGTATTTTAACAAGTCAATTGCAACACATGAACAACAGAACTTTGGCTCCTTGAATGGTATAGACACCTACTTTTGAGTCAGGAACCTCCAAGTCTAGCAAAGAGGGCTATCTTAGTTGTTCAGCCTCTCAACACTCATTGTACTCAAACTCAAATTTGGTAACACCCCTTAGGCCTCAACCTCTAATACTGTCCTGCTTATTCCCAAGGAGGTTACAACAGCTCCTTACCACTAGAATCACCATGTTCTCCCAAGATCCAGCCATGGCAGCTGCTTGGGTGGATACCAAGCCTCTCAGACATCAGATAGCGAAATCTTGCTGTGTCTAGATTGCAGCCACTTCCAATCACACGGTGTTTCGGCAAGCCACTCAGCTTCCATGTGACATAGGTTAATATATCCACTGAAAAGAAGAATATGCACAGTAAATGACACGGGTCACATACACCCAGAGGAATGCTCCAACAATTACATTGCTGTTGGCATTCAGGAGGATTCCAAAGACAGTTGAGCTCATTGGTCAGCATTTTACATCCAACTATTTGTCTGACCGCTTGACATTTAGGACCATGTAGCTACTGCTCAAAAAAACCAAAAACATCAAGGAAAGTCTTCAGAGATTAATTTCCTAGTAGCTAAAGTCAGAGATGCTTTTTTGTCACAGCTAAATCCTTAGAAGTCAAGAACTGGGACCAAGCTTTTCATAGGGCTAAAACATTCACACAACTTTCCTGAAGCAACATTACCTTCCACTTTATCATTGCGGAAAGAGGTAAAGTGATGGAAAATGAAATGTGTTTGAGATTCACTTTCTAGTTAGTAACTACTTTAGGCTTATTTCTTAACCAGATTTGTGCAGTAAGCAGTTTCTGTGGTAATTTCTTCTGCAGCATGAAAAGCCAGATGCGCTCTGTCCTTCAGATTTATGTGGTTCTAAAAATACAGTTTTAGAAAAGAAAACCCAAACCTAGGCTGGGACAGACAGAAATGGCTGTGAGCTGAGAGAAGTAAAACCTCTAGTCTGTAGCTCAAAGCTACAATAATAAACAGACTGCAATAATTAAGGTTATCAGAAGGGAATACATTTGTGTACACATGTATAACACCCTGATGTTACAAGTGACATGTTCATCAGTTTCCCTACACCACACTCATTGGCAGCTCCTGACAGGATCACAGTAGCCTGTGCAAACTACAGAGCACCTCTCTACTGAACACCTAAATTCACTCTGGACAGTCCAACTTTCAAGTTAGGTTCTGAGACACTCCCAAACTTTGAGCTCTACTCTTATGGTTTGACTACAGCAGGGTTTTCCACTCAGGCCAGGCTGCAGACACTGCTATCTGAGCTAGAGCCCAGGCAGATAGGGGGAAGTTAAACACAGAAGGGCATCAAGGTCACACACTGACACAAGCAGCAGACTCCCCTGACACTCTCAAAGTCCCTTCTAATGGGCTCACAGTAATTTCCACTATCCAAGACTAGTGGACAAAATTCCACACACCGATAAAAGAAAGCATAATAAAAATAACACTGAAAAGGCAACATGCAGTTCTCCTACAGCTACTGGGTTGAAAAAAAATCCATGGTTTGAATTCAGCCTTGCTAGGACAAGAACAGTTTGTTCTTTCACTCAGTTTGATTTTTCAGTATTTAAGGTTACTGCAAATTACTGTACTTGCACAGGAACCACTTTCTCAGTACACCAGTATTCAGTAGTACTACTTGCATACCAGCTAATTACTCAACCACCAGCTGAACTGCTAGCTTTATGTGCAGTGTTTTGATTCTGCCAAGTTACCTTTAAAAGCAGTATTACTTGATTGCTAGGGCTTTGTAGCAATGGCTTCACTCAAATGTTGAATCAAGCAAAGATAGCCTACAGAGTTACCCCACAAAGCATATCAGCTTTAGACATCCAAGTGTCCCAGCTGTCCTAGTACAAAGAGATACTTGCAAGTGAGCACACAAGTTTATGTAATCAGTTATAAATCTTTTGTAATATAAATGAGCTATCTAGTACAGTTACTCTTTCCCCTAACATAAGCTTCAGCACACAGGGTTGTTTTTTTCCTGAAAACATAGCCAAGACTAGAGGGTAAATTCTTCATACTAAAAAACTCACTGTATCATATCCAGACACAAAGGAAAGTTATGAGTTCCATACATACAATTAAAGAGCAAAATGGATGTTTCATTTGGATATGAAACTTCTAAAATCCTTACTCCTTAAGGCAAAGGATGTAAATAACTGAAGTATTCACCCTGAAGTATGCTTTTACAATACAGACATTATGAGCATAAAGATATCATCAGGAAGTACAGAATATCTGTTTGCATTCTGCCATTAGCAGAATTACATTACATTGGAGATGTCCACACAAACAGAGCTCTTAATTTTCAACACTGTTTGCATTTGAGAAAATTGATAAAACAAAATACTATTTCTGACAAATAGAATTCCTAAGTGTTCTAGGGTAAAAGTGCTTTACCTGGGTTGGAAACCACCAGGATGGTACAGTTGGGACTGTGCTTAACAATCTGAGGAATGATGTGTTTGAAAACGTTCACGTTCCTCTGAACAAGGTTGAGGCGACTCTCCCCCTCTTGCTGACGAACTCCTGCAGTCACTACCACAATCTTGGAGTTGGCTGTGACAGCATAGTCTACAACAAAGAAGGGGGAAGAGAGATACAGGATGGGTTAGACTCAGCACTGATTTCAAGAGCATTGTGTTCATTCAAACCCCAAACCCACAAGCCAGCATTCAAGCCAGCATTCAAGCCAGCACCATCTCTTACACTGTCCTGATACATCAGTACATAAGTCTTGAAGTAAGTTTGGTTCCTCCAGATCTCATTTCCACTACCCAAATAACAATACTATTTCTTATACAAAGAGGTAGAAGAGTTACACACAGAACACACCAACAAAACAACCCCCCCCAAAAAAAAACCCAACCCAAACCAAAAAAACCCACAACACCAACCACACACAAAACCAACAAAAAAACACCACCACACACACACCACATAACACAACACCAAACAGTTTTACTCAACAAGCCCAAAACGGTGAATTGACCATTACAGATATAAGATAAAGCCTAGGTTAAGTGTCACTCCCCTTGGTACGGTGTTCATCTGGAATCTCACCCCAAATCATATACTTTAGCTTTTTAATTCCAAATCCTTAAGAGTCCTTTATTGTACACAACTAATGCTCCACTATTAGGCAAATCAGCGAATACCAGTATGAGAAAAAAAAAAAACAAAACAACTGAGTTTCACCTTTGTCTGCCACAATCTTGTGAGTGTGAAGGAACAGGCTCCCATGCTGCAGATCCATCATTTCTCCTTTTAGTTTGTCTTCCAAAACATCAACCAGAGCAAGCTCATCACAAAGTTCCTGAAGAAAATCACAACATTGCAAGGAGACAGTGAAGCCATTAACCTGCATTTTAAAGTTACCCTTGACATTTTAAGGTGATGTGTTCCACATCTGAAAGCATCCCTTCTCCAAAGGTAAACCAGTAGGACAGCACTGTCTTGGTGGTCTGATGTATCTCCCAGTAACAAAGTCAGAGGCTGCTACGGCACAGGCTCATAAAACTCATTCAGACTCTCTAATGGGGGAGTCTGAATGCACTGCTAACCCTTTCTTAATACAACACTTCATCATTCAATTACTTCCAAAAGTTGCATCTTGCAGAGTCATAAACTCTCTAAATCTAAATGCAAAGATGCCTATTTTTAAATATTTAAATACATAACCCAATACACCATGTAATTGTCATGGAAATATTCTTATACCATTCCTTCAAACAAGTCATTTAGCAAACAATACAATAGGAATAGCTTTATTTTCCTCAATACTAAAAAGACAGAAGACAGAATGGATCATTTACTTCACCTTCTCTACTAAAGCTGCTACATTACATTTACTTTGGAATAACATATACACATATGCTTGTTGTATAGCCCAGGAAATAATGTCCCAATCTCAGAACAGGAAAACAGTGAAATATAGGGGTGGAGGGAAAAGGGTTCTGCTATAATGCAAAGTTTTACTGCCTTTCAACAAAAGCATTTACTATCCCTGTAAATTTGACTATACTTAAGGGCTTGTTGTTCAGTAAATTACACAGATTCAAATTACTACCTCTCTCTATTTTCCTAATTATCTACAACCCAGTTGAAAAAGAGTAAAGCCACTTTCACACCAGTGAAAATATATTACTACCAAACTTCTTTATTTACTTTGCTGCAAGAATCTAGTACTCGTGACTTCACACAGAAATATTAATTGGTATCAACAAAACTACTTCAAACAGGCAACAACATGCACTCTTCTCCTGCAGAAAAATTTATATAATAGCAGGCATACTTAAGTTTTTCATTTTGTTCTCTAAAATCACATTGAGTTTATTGCTTTTCTGCATTGTTTCCTTTTGCAGCCGATTCAATCAACTGCTGAACAATAGCCTTAAGAGTCGGTATCCATACTTGGTCTGTTCTCGAAATTGTCTGCAGGGTAGAAGTAAAGTCTCACTTATTTAAATATTATGAAAAAGTGTCCTTAACTGAAGTCACTGGTGTTAAACCAAGAACTTACTGTATTCAGAATGCTAAAAAATGCTGTGTGCGGATGTGCAATTATGCATGATTTATACATATGCAGTCTAACAATATGGGACTTTCTCACTCTGGACCTTGCAACCAGTAGTCACCAGACTCGGCAGGTTCAAGGAGCCAGTTCTCACTGAAACAGAAGAGGACCTGGAATAGCTCCAATGACTCATTTCATGAATTTGCATCAGCACTGCCTAAAGAAGAATTCATCTCACTACTAGCACACAAGTCTACACAATCACCAAATGCAGCTTTAAAATATTCTCATTGGAAACAGCTAACTTGTGACTGCAGAGATGCTACCATTTCTCAAGCAGTATGGCAGTGACCTGTTTCTAACTAAGAGGGAGCTAAAAATAGCCAACATGGAAGTTCTAGTGTCATTCAAATTCATGTTTTAAGTACTATACCAGTAACTAAAATTACTATTATCACACTGTGTAATTTTATGAAAATCAAAGGCATTTAAACTCAACCATATTCCTTGAAGTATAGGAAGTTAAATGCAAAATTTTATGCCATCGTTTAACAAAAAGACATCCTGGGGAGCCAACCATCATGTGTGAGTCAAAAGCACACCTAATTCTGTGATAAGAATCAGACTGTTTTTTTTACCAAAATCTTTTCCTCGATCTTATCCTTAAGAGACGATAAGGGAGAGCAGAAGCCTGGTTGAAAAAAAACTTCATGCCATAATTCAAGCTTGAAAAAATTTAAAAACAGTTTTTACTCTGGCTTTGGTGCCTACAACTCATTAATAGTAAAACTTTGTACCTAGATTTCTGAAAGCACAATTTAATCCTGTATTGGTCAGCTTATTAAATTACAGATGAATGCTGGATTGTAGTGAAATTTGTGATAACTCCACAATCCCTCAATGCCAATTGTTTAAGTTGCTGTACTCCAAAAACAAGTAAGTCCAGACCACAGGAGGCAAACATTTGCTTGAAAAAATACAAATATGTAAATATTTCTTCATTAGTATCAGCAAGTGAAAACTCTCAAGAATACTTTTAATTATTAAAAGCCAGTATTTTAAAACATGCATCCTTAAGAGAACAGATTCAAGAAGGATCACCTTCAAATAAAATACAGCTAGTTTAATAGTTTTATTAGTAACTGCAAGATTATCTCACTGCAAGCTATCTAATTTAAGACCTGTCCCTGCAAGTGGCTAGAGCCTATCTATCCACACCTTTAAAAAAAAAAATCGCAGCTGCCATTTGTCTTCTCAAAAACAGCATTAAAGGAATTAAAGTCATTCACAATATTCTCTAAAAATCAAGTGCAAAGTACAAGAGATCCTTATTGCATAACAAGCCTTTGCTTTGCTCAAAATCTCAGAAACATGAGATTTGTCAGAATAACCTCAAATCCAGCCCTCTGTTTTTAAACTAAAACCTCTCTGGAAACAATAAAGCCATACTACTAAACAATAAGGGCATAGGAACAATAAAGCCTACTGAAGGGAACAGCAGTATTTTTGGTTATTACTACCGCACATATACGTTAAAAGTGTGAAATCAAACGTGCATAGTTGTGATTCCTATCCCATATTTCACATAGATTTCTGCTCTGTGTCCTTTGCCCAGCAGAGCTCTCCCAACAAGTAAACTCCAGCCTTGTTGAGTAAGAATAAGAAAATTAAAAGGAAAAAGAAAAGTCTGTCAGGGGCTTTGCTACATTTTTCCCAGCAGCCTGCAAAGCAGCAATAAATGGCTCATTTGGCAGAGCTAAGCACAGAGGGACAGGTGACAGAGGAAGGTGAAACTGACTGGGGAGGTCTGCCTTGCGGGAGCAGCTTGCTTACAGAAACTGAAAATGATTCATTCCCCCTGTACTAACCTACACCATTTGCTAAGACAAACAGCGGTGCAGCACACTACAGCAGTGGGAACTTCAGCAGCACCCTGCCCTTGGGCCGTACCTTTCCAAGGACGCTGATAGCGCAGGCCATCCCAACCTGTCCAACCCCCACAATAGTGATCTTGTTGTTGGGGACCTTGGCTTCCGCAGCAATGGGGGTGATCAGCTTCTCCTTCAGCGTTGCCATGGTGTCCTGCAAGGAGAGACGAGGAAGGTTTGGTCCAGAGCAAGCTAGAGGGAACCAGGCAGGTCTTGCGTCTTCACAACTGGTCACGAAACCACGAACTAGTTTGGCACCAGTCAGCCTGCTGGCATTTCCCCAGCTCGCTTCCCCTCAGCCCCACGGCTCCCCTTTGCCCAGCTGGCCCGCACATCCCTCCTCCGCCCGGGGGGCCTCGCCTGGCCAGCCACAGCCCAGAGAGTGGCCCAGGCTGGCACCGATACCCAAGGTCACCCTGCGGGTTTTCGCCGCCATCCCGCCCAAACAACCCGCAGGAGCCGCGGCCCGGTCCCCGCCACCGGCCTGCGTGTCCCAGAGCCGTTGGGACCGCCCGGCCGCCAACGCTCCCCGCCTCACAGGGAGGCTCGGCCGCGACGAAAAGCGCCCGGCGGGACCGCGCCACCCAGGGCGGGGAAGGCAGGGACGGCCCAGGCGACCTTGCAGCAGCCCCGCTCCCAGAGAGGGGTCGCCGGCGGCTCCGCTCGCCCCGGACGCACCAGCGGCGCTCGGAGCGCGGAACGGACCCTTGGGCTCCCCTCAGGCTCGCGCACGCTGAGGCCGCAGGCAAAGAGCGCTCCGCAGCGGAAGGGGCGGGCGCGCGAGCAAGGCCGGGCCGCCCCC
>VZRU01003862.1:147572-195836 GCA_013398155.1 Pedionomus torquatus | reverse complement strand
TCACCCGTATTCCGGGAGAGCATCATCGCATCTAAATTGTCATCTGTAGGACCCATAGAATGAGGCCCTGGCGCCCGAGTGGAGTTTTGTGCCTCGTTAAAGTCATAAAGCACATCCGTCACTCTTAACAGGGGAAATCAGATGATGCGACACGCCTTTCCTCTGACCTATGGAACTGAAATTTTGGGCGAACAATTTTCCCCCTGGTGCCGAGCAGGGAGGAAGTAATTTGTTGGAGTTCCCTGCAGGACAAACGGGAAAGAATAGCAAAGAACGTTTCTTCCTAATGCTAATGTAGCATCACTTCTTTGTAGCTGTCAACAGAGAAAGTAGAGGTAAAACACAGGCTGAGAGAGCTGGGGCTGTTCAGCCTGGAGAAGACAAGGCTCCGGGGAGACCTTCTAGCAGCCTTCCAGTATCTGAAGGGAGCTACAGGAGAGCTGGAGAGGGACTCCGTCAGGAAGTGCACGGATAGGACAAGGAGGAATGGTTTTAAATTGGAAGAGGGGGGATTTAGATTGGATACTAAGAAGTTCTTTCTTGTGCGGGTGGTGAGGCAGTGGAACAGGTTGCCCAGAGAAGCTGTGGGTGCCCCATCCCTGGAAGTGTTCAAGGCCAGGCTGGATGTGACTTTGAGCCACCTGGTCTAGTGGGAGGTGTCCCTGCCCATGGCACGGGGGTTGGAACTTTAGGGATCTTTTAAGATCCCTTCCAGCTATAACTGTTCTATGATTCTATGATAACACTGAATTGTAGACGTTTGCAGTTTCACTGGCAGAAAAAAAAAAGAAAAAAAAAAAGCTTTAGGTTCCTTATCACACGTGATTAACTCTCTCTCACAAGAGGGAAAACAGAATGGTAGATTTCAGAGTCTTCCCAAATAAGTCACTGGGTTAAACGTGACTAGGCAGAGAGCCTAGCCTTTTCCGTCTCAGACTATGATTACCCTTTTTTTCTGTTGTTGTGGCCAGTTTAAAGTTGTATTGATTTTTTGCCAGGTATTTTGCCAGATTAGTAACAACTGGATTAATTCCCTCTGGCTCACCAAGCAGCCAAATGCGAGTGCCAGCATGAGAGAGGTGGTGAGCACGAGTGGCGAGGAAAGGGTGAAACTTGCTTTTCTGGGCAGCAATACAGATTCATGCTGACTTTGAATGACAATCCAACCATGACCTACTTTGCTTCTATGTTGTTTGGCATTGCCAAGGGTCCCACAGAGGAAAAGGAATGAGTTAAGCCATCCACATGGCACTTCAGTTAGCAACTCAACTTGCTGAAAGCAAATAAATTCAAGACTGGAACTACAGCTGAAATGGGAGCTGGAGGTAAGTAATAATTATGCAATGAAATATAAGGCTAAAAATTGGAACATGCGCAGCTGAACTTTAAGAAAAGAAGGGGGAAGGGAGAACAAAAGGTACAGGAGAGACTAGGGAAGGATCAGAGCAAGGTTTTTTCTTCATTCCTGAACCAGAACCAGGCAGCTGTGCTTGACCTACCTGTAAGTAGCATTCCCTGATGTATTATGTTTTCTTTGGACAGGAGCATTCTTTCTCCTTATAAACAATCAATTATCATACTGGCATTTGTAACTAACTGGAGAGAAAAATGCCACTTTTCTATTTCCAAGATCCTAAGACCTTTAAAGGCAGACCAAACCATGTACCACACTTAGAACAGCTCTTCTAGGCCATCCTTTAGGTCATCCCTTGTTTTGCTCGCAGTGTTAAAAGCATGGGGTATGTAATCCACTCCCCAAAGTGGGAGTGGATCTAGATACATCTACATAGACAAAGGAGGTGCAGAACAGCAGAAAAAAGATTATTCCTTCTTCCTGCTTTTAGTTATTTACTTATTTGTTGTTCCAGATGTGGAGGAGTGAGACACAGAGAGGGGAAAAGATCTCCCCAAGGTCACACAGGAAGTCTCTTGGTGACAGGTCACAGTTTCAAAGTTCAACTCTAGTTGGCAACATCGGAATTTTTGATAAAGTGCAGTTTTCCAGAAAAACAAACCCGAGTGTTAAGGAACACAGTCTAAATAAACTTGCCTGGTAACCTTCATACAGTTACAACATTTTTTGTGTGTACATTTTAATCGCATTTAACTTTTGGTTTGTATACAGCGTCTGTAATTAGGCAAGTCTGAGATACTCGAATACTTGCATCTGTCCTGTCATCTTCCCAAAACACATGAAAGTAGATATGATTTCACNTTTTTTTTTTTTTTTTTTTTTTTTTGCAAATCTGCAATTAAATCTGATTAGAGACAGAGATCTCACTTGAAAAACTCTATTAATGGGATCCTTTATTACACCTAAATATTGGTGGCCTGATGGCTGTCGACTGATGGTGCCATAGACCCAAGGCAGTAAACATCATGAAGATTATAACCTAGGGAGTGGAGGAGCCCATAACAACTGCAAGAATATGGGCTTGGAGGCAGAAGAACATGAAGTAGAGGGTGATTTTATGTCACTGTAACACACCTGGTATATCAGGTCATTAAACTGAAGGGTGGATATGTTCATTATTTCACATAACTGTAATTGAGAAACAAGAATTAGTGGTCCAGCTTTGCTGTTTTCATATCCTTGCACTCAGGTTCCCTCTTCTCCTTGCTATGCCAGTGTAACTCTTGGGAAGTCCTCATAGGTTCTCTGTTATCATCTTGGTGAAATATAATCTTAAAGAAAAAAGGAAATAACATCTTAAGCCATTTTTGTCAAAGATGCTTTCTAATTTCATGTTTAAATTATTAAAGACATTTTGAAACAGCTCCTACTCCATTACAATCCAGTTTGTACACCATCCATAGATAAATAGAAGTATATCTTCCACAAGGACCATTCAGCCAGTTCTTTCCAAATGCAAGCAAAAATTCACAGAATTGAAAATTTGTATTTGTACAATGATTTTCATCCATAGATGAATTTCCATACAACAGGGATGATTTCTTTATCTTTAGAGAAGATACTGTACTATTTGAATCCCCTACATCTGGACATTGCTTACACTGAGTTTTGTTAAAGAACAGATTTATCTCTCCTGCCTCCTTCCACCTAGACATTCACTTACATGATCCTACAGTTTACCTTGTTAAAAATTATCCCAATTCTGAAGGCAGACCGAACACATTTTTGCCTGTTTTACAGAAACACACTTCTGTCCATGCTCTCTAGCATGGTATGGTCACAGCCTTCCAGCCACTGCCTTTGAAGCAGATTGCTGATGTAAAGGGTCAAGGTTGATTGACAACCCTCCTTTTTGGGCAGCGTCCACTGATATCTCAGCTAACCTTTGCCATATTGCACTCTGAACCCATACTGCTTCCCAGTTCACAGAGCAAGCTTTGTGGAAAATACTTTGAACACAACTGGGCTTCCATTTAATGTGTTTCTCAGTACTGAGTAGTCTTTGGCTCCATAGCTACCGCCAAGCCCCATGTGAAGACTAGGAAGGACACACTTTGCACTAAACCCACTGGGAGCAGTTGGCAGAAAGCAATCTGGTAATGTGGAGGAGCATCCTAACCTTAATGGCGTTGGCTTTATGGAGAGGGGGAAGAGAACCAGTGGCAGATGCAGTGTATCAGTGTATGTTTGAATGCTAGGAAGACTCCTGGAGCATCCTCAGTCACAGCTTATTTCACCTGACCATTGTATGTCCTCAAAGGTGGCAGGTGGCAGACGCAGGGGCTCCTCCTTGGAGAAGGCATGGTAGTTCAGTACTCTCTCAGCCTGGTGGACTTGGTCATGAAGGTATACAAGTCTCTATGTCAGGTTGATCTCATTGAAACATTTTCGGTATTTCAAACTAGGGAGTTTTCCTGAAAATAAACCTCTCCTTTAAAATCACACATGGTGGCATGCTAAGAAGAAAGGCTACTCTGTGAGTCCAGTGTGCCCTGTGACTCTACATAATATGGTCCTGTGGTCGGAGGGTATTGGGGGGGAAAAAAAAAAATCATTGCTAAAAGTGGGGACAGATGCAAGTCCCACATGAAGTGAATGGGGTTATATATTTCAGTACTGGTCCTAGAGGGTGATATGCAAAGATCACGTAAGACATCCACAAACATATTTTTGAATCTTCTTCAAACTATAAAACATATCCCATTTCTTCAACTGATCAAGCTTCCACTGTGGTTTGTGATGCTGTAGGCATAGCAAAATGAGCCATGAGCTTTAGGATGACTGTAACAAATATCTTTGATTTGGATTTAACATACGCTCACTTAGGATTTCTGTGATTCTTTTTAATTATTGTGAGGAACTGTTGTGTCATTTAGCACACATCATTAATACATACTCAAAGATGAGCCAGTGAAATGCTTCATGGCTGGACTTCAGTAATGTGACATGGAGGGTTTTGATGCAAAATCATTTCTCTAAAGCTCTGTCAAATCAGAAGAGATCATACGATGTAAGCCAAGTGCAANAGCGCAGGAAGGCCATGGACCTGTGGGAGCAGAGACAGAAGAAGCCACGAAGATGCTCTGAGAGCCAGAACTTGTCGGTTGCGAAGACAGGCTGAGAGAGTTGTGGGGGTTCAGCCTAGAGAAAAGAATGCTCCGGGAAGACCTTAAAGCAGCTTTCCAATACCTAAAGTGGGCTGACAGAAGAGATGGGGAGAGCGGAGCCAGAGGACGAGAGGATAAACTGAAAGAGAGGAAATTTAGATGAGATTTCAGGAAGAAATTCTTGACTCTGAGGGTGGTGAGACCTTGGCCCAGGTTGTCCAGAGAAGCTGTGGCTGCCCTATCCCTGGAGGGACTCAAGACCAGGTTGGATGAGGCTTTGAGCAACCTGGACTGGTGGGAGGTGTCCCTGCCCATGGCAGGGGGTTGGAACTCCATGATCTTTGAGATCCCTTCCAACTCTAACCATTCTATGATTCTACAATTCTGACTGTCTTCATCTAAGTACCATTATTTTGTGTATCAATTGCCCTCTCTTCTAAATAAAGAAACCAAGGCATTAGAAACTGTTCCTCAGTTTTGCAAGTCAGGCCCAAAGTAAGCTTAAATGTAGCTTTCTTTCATTGCTCATGCCACCTCCTCCAGGCACCCCCTCACCCACCACAGACACTCACTGCTATCTGCACATGACGCAGACTCACAGCGTTGACCTTCTCACTTGAACCTAAGTGAGGTGCCCACGGAATTGAGGACTTGAATCCCTCCTGTTCTGGTGAGTGAATAAATGGAGCCTTCTGGGGGGCCTATTTCCAAATGGTAATTCTTGCCCAGGGAAGCTATTTTCATCCTCCCACCATAGTCAGCAGAAACTCTCCTCCAGAAACAATTTAAGGCACTGTAAAATTTGCTGGCTTCGGAAATTAAGCCAGCTTCTGATGTTTTTGCCCCATGCTGGCAACTTGGAATTCTGCGTTGCTGTCGTATCTGCTCTCTTATCTGTATTTCTGCTGTGATTGCACTGTCTTGAAAGCAAATCCTTGCTTTCGGGTAAATAAACTGTTTGTTATCTGTCCCCATGACAGTGACAGCAACAGGCAGAACAAGAGTGGGAAATTACAGTGTGGGTGTAGGGACTCCTTTAAGATTCCACCGTTAAAGTTGTCCACTTACAGAGCAGCCGAGGGTGAAGTTAACCAGCAGAGCTGAGTCAAAGAATCAGGTCAGCATTGCACGAATGAGCAAGACTAAAAGTGCTGCCCTCCATCCCTCCATCCGTTGCACCCACAACTCTTCTCTAATTTCTTCCTGAGCCAGTTCAGCTCATCAAATCACTTATCTTTCCTCAAAGCAACTTTCTGTTCATTAGACAACTGTCTGGGTTCAGTGAAGTGCCCAGCAAACACCAGAGGCAGCTCAAGAAGGGACAGGATGAGCAGGCACAAGGTCCCTTCCATTTGTTGTGTCTTAGAAACACTAAATCTGCACCTTGCCCCTCCTGCAACTTCAACCTTAAAGAAAAATAAATTTCCATGGGCTACCGAAAGAGCTGGGGATGGGGCTTAGCTTCACTCAGCTAAATATAGTCTATGTGAATACCTCTTCCTGTACCCAATGTTGTAATTCCAACACTTCTTAATAATATCTCATGTACATACACTATTGTAAGCTGTCTTGAATAGCATAAAAAGCCCCAGCAGCAATATTACCTAACATCATCTAGGTTAGAATGACATTTTTTCCCTTGGCATTTGCCAGAGGTATACTGTGCATGTTTAGCTTGTGCTCTTGAAATTCCTGTGTCGTTGTAAGCTTACTGGCTAATGGTGAGACATATGTGTGTGGGCAGCAGAAGCTTTCATAGGTTCAGAAGGTCACAAGCTCCCTGGAATTTGTTCATTTGCTTTTTAGCATCCTAAGAAGAGTAGATAGAAGTTTATCCTGCCTGGATGTTAGTTTTACTGATCAGGACTTGGACTAGTAAATAAAATTAATAGATTTAATAGGGTCCATGTTAGATGACAGGGGCTTTTGGCTTGCAAAGGTGCAATTACAAGTGGTTTATTTTGGAAGTTTAAAAAAATAATTGAAAAGGATTTTGCATGAAAGCCAGCCTGAAAGCAATAAAAACTGTACTTTGTGTGATAAAGTGTCTTATCAACCTTTCTGTGACTGCTCTGCTTGCTTGGGATGGTTATGGCTCTGAAAGATAGACATCCTTACCCTGGATGTTTTGAAAAGTTCATAGCACCAAAGATAAAAAATTAAGGAACATCATGAGATAGATATCAAAACCTTATCTTTTTTACAAATCATCCCTTCAGTTACTTATTAACACCCTACTCAATGCTGTCTTTAGTGAACATCACATTTATTTGTTTTTTACATCAGTGAGTGGATTAAAACCCCTTAAAACTAATGTCCTACTTAAACTTAATGTCCTACCCCTTAAAACTGATGTCCTAAACTTATTGCTAACTTTTCCTCAGTACAGCTGATGCACCTTGTAGCTGCTCTCTTTTGCAAACTCGTTTCTGTTTGAAGTTATTGAATATGTGATGCTGCTTAACGCATTTCAAATTGTATTTTGTCTGCCTCTATTACTACACAAATGATGTTCAGTATCATTGCAGCTGGTGTAGCTACTTGGGGATGCAGTGTTTACCTTTCAAATCAAGTACAGGCACAAAACTGATTACATTCCACTTTCTCTTTAGTTGTTTCATCATCGTACAAAACATAATTAAATTGTCTTGCCGTATGATAGGAAGTATACTAAAAGGGTATTTGCAGCCCAGTGCCCCCGATGCTTCATGTAGTAAAGGAACTTAACAACCATCCCTGTTTGTACAAGGTAATGAATTCTAAATAGCAACTGAACAAGCTGCGTGAGCATGGGTGATTGTCTTCATCTATTGCGTACTGGTGTTTACTCTTTGCACTAACTTTCTGCTTCTGTTTCTGTCAATGCTAAGACTTCCTCAACACTAGAAAGGATTTGGCAGTGCGGCTAGTTGGGCTGTGAAAGTATGCCAGCCAGTTCTCTTGGTGGAGGCTCATGTTGTAGAGTGAGAGCCTGTTTCTGAGACAGTTCATGTCACCTCTGCATATAAAACTTGCTGTATCAACCAAACCACCTTTGATATCTTGCGTGTGTTTGTGGGGTTGTGTAGTTAGAGAACAGTTATAGCACAATTACATTATAGTAAGTCCTACTGGTGCAGTGTAGCCTTCTGGCAAGCTTCAAATTTATGTTACTGTAGCAGCAACACTTCTAAGAATAGACCAGGTTATTTTTGGTACAGTAAATAACAAAAAAATACAGTTGTGACAACTTCCCCATCGCCTTTTAACGTGCCTTTTAATGTACCTTTTAATGTATTGTTTGTGAACTATAATGTTATCTAAATATCAATTATAATATGTTAGCTATTAAAGCAATGCAGAAAAAATATGCAGAAAGAGTCCATCCCTCTTTAATTTGTTTTTGCTATGAAAAATACCTGTGGGCAATGAGCTTGGGCAACCTTTGCTTCCACAGGTGGCTGATCAGAGAAGGAAAGCACCTCCTTGAAGGATCTGTCTGGAATGAGGCCAACACCATGATTCTGAAATCTGACATGACAGAGGTCATTTTTGGCTTGCTCAGTAATGAACTGTTGAACCAAGGCATTTAATTAGAGAAAACTGAGATCCTTACAGACTGCATTAATGGCAGAATATCGGTACCTGATGCTTGATCCTGAGGGCAATTTGACTAATCCTAGAACACAGGCTAAGAGATTAAAGTACCCGTACGGGTGCATACCTCTCACTGGGATTGTAAAGGTTCTGGTCAACTGATTCAGAACACTTCTCGATGGGGAGATGTGGAAGAGATGAATGCACGTTTTAATGATGGGATTTATCTCATCTACCTTTAGATAAACAGAGCACCAACTTCTAGCTGTCTAGTCATCTTACAGTGAAAGGAAAACTACAGAAGTTCCTTTGATTCATCTGTTTTAATCTCAATGTTGGTTATTCAAATGTATTGAATCCTAGAAGGGCATTTTTCCTTCTTTTCAGTCTAGAAGTGAGATGAATCATAGGGAGGGGAGAGAAAAAGATTAATTTTCAGTCTGATCAGTGACACAATCAGGTAGGGACATGTAGCAGGGGAAAAGGAGGGGGTGGGATCATCATGTTTGGTACTAGCCCTTGTTAACTCAGCGTAAGCCAGTCTTGAAGCGGCACCTTCAGAGCAAGGTGAAGGTCATTCATTCCAGCTGAGTGCCGGGCTGCAGAGTATGGCAGGCATGTGCTTCTATTGTCCCCCTGCCAGTTTCTAGGAGAAATATTTTAACCAAAGTGACTGCCAAGGTCAAGTGACTGCCTGTGTATTTATAGCAGCAGGGCAGTGCCATTAGCAGCACTCGGTTCCCAGACTAACAAAGGAAAATGAGCAGGTCTAGAAACACCATCTCCAGCTCAGGTTCCGTCTGCTGCTCATATGCTAGAAGTCTGGTTTACAGCTACAATGAATTCTGTCATGATCTCATTAGCAGATGTAAAAAAAATGAAATCAGATTGGGTTACTGTATGAATGACACGGTGGACTCATGCAAAGACTGCTCTGTAAAACTGGGGCTGGCCATTACTTAAGGAACCGATGGCTCTTCAGGATGCAAAATTGCACTGGTGCTATCATCCCAGATTCAGAAGAAGAAAATCTCAGTGCCTCTGGCTCTTAAGGACCTCAGAAGTACTCGTTCTGAGAGTTCTACACTACATAGAGCAATGTACTTATTCATTAATAAAATGTTTATAAGGTAGCATTTAGTATTGCAAATGGTTATAGATATTTCAATAACTCAGTTAATCGCAACATCTCTTAAATAAGCAGTTGTGAAGTACGTGTGCCAGGAGCCACAGAGTAACTAATTATGTTTATATCTCTGATGTTTACATTGTGCTGCCCTTACTGATGCTGGTATAACTCTTACCTATTTCAGGTATATGGGTGAGGAAATAAAGGGTGCTTTCCTACTAGCTGAATTTCTTATAAACCCTTTGTTGCTGCCACTCCCACTCTGAGTATGCAGAATCTCCAGATTACTGTGATCCCTTTCAACTGAAGATTGAAAACACACTGAGGATGGCCCAGCTTGTACTGATTTATGATTTACTTCAGGTGGAAAATGGAGCTCGGAGTCATACAATTGGATGGCTTTTTTGGTACCTGTCTTGGGTGACAACTTTCTGATTTGTGCTGTGGAGGGCTACATTTGTTAGGTCATCAGCTCAAGGAGTGCCAGGGTAATGTTTATTCTCCTGATTGGTATCTTTTGCTCTATGCCCTACTTGGAGCTTCTGCAGTAGAAACTCCAAATGGAGCAAAAAGTATTACGGCTTTTATGGAGGTTTAAAGGTTTTTAGAAAGATTGAGTAGTTAGTTTGGGTTTTTATGATCTGGGATCACACTATCTGATTCAGATTTCCAAGCACAAATATAGGACAAGCAGTATTATGTCATGGTGTCTCATGGCATGTTGCAGCTATCTCTATCCTGTCTATCTTGTCTCCTGTTTTCTTCAACACCGTTGCCATCTCCAAACTTCTGGTTCAGCCCTGTTCTCAGCTGAATCTACTCTGTCCCGAATTCCCTGTCGGGGTAATATTTGTGTGCTCCTTATACCCAGCTCCACAGCATTTGTAATCACATCTCAGCTGATAATTTCTTTTCATGGTCTTTTCTGTTATACTATTATTCTTTTGACCATGGAGCTGATTTTTCTTTGAGTCATGGTGTCAGTAATCTATATGAAAGCTTGTAGCATCCAGAATTAAGTTCCCTTTGGTCCTGCCTTCAAGGTCCCTGCTTCTCAGCCTGAGAAACCTTAGGAAACCTTACCAAAGCACTAACTGATCTTTCATTTTCTTTTGGTTCCAAATATTTTTCTTGGCATATATACGTAGTCTCTGGTAATGTGTTGGTTTTGTTGTTTTTCTCAATTGTTCTTCATACACTAGATGCAGAAGAACATGAACCCAGAAACAAATTGTTTTACAGACTCTGTGGTCCAAAAGCACAAACTTATAATTGGAGCTTGAGATCTCTTACGGAGGGAATACAGCACATTACAGCAAGTATACATCAAATAGATGACTCCAGATAGAGACATCAAATAGATGACTCCAGATAGAGTAAGTCATCTGGGAGACGGCAGTATCAAGAGGCAGTATAAAAGGGCCTGTAAAGCTTATGTCAAGGTCCAGGGATTTATAATTTATATGTAACAGAATTTGCTACAAAATGAGGATGAAAGTGAGGCAGCTATTATGAAGCAAAACCTCAAGAACTCTGAAGAACTCAATGCATGACTTGTACTGTGGATGCACTTCTATTACTTATTTCCTCTGCATTTCGTGTTACAGCAAGACAGACAAATAAATGGGGGAAAGACAGTAATCATAGAATCAGAGTGCAGATAAAGCTGAGAACACACTAGAGATTGTAGGGGCGCTGAATTTACCAGAACAACTGAGACAGCTTACAAACACCACCAATGAAATCATAAACTAAGGGCTTTATGAGAGCCAGATTAGGAATAGACACAGAAGAGAAAGTAACACCACAAAGGAACCAAGGAAATCTGTGTGCTTTTCCTGAGTGCTAGGAGTCAGTCTGCTCAGAGATTTCTGGCAAGTCCCTTCCTTTCTCTGAGACGTACTTCTGCATCTGTGCTCCTTGTCAAGTGCTTTGAGATTTGCAGAAAACCAGCAGGCTGCTGCACTGAGTGGATTTTTAAGGACTGCTATACTGGATCAGAGCAATGGGTCATTTCATCCAGTATCCTGATGCCCACTGTAGTGAAAAAAGAGTATAAGAAGCATGGCAAATACTGAGAGTAGTTAATTTTGGTGTGTTCTTCTAACTTTCAAGAACCAGCAGTTTACAGATGGATTTTGCTGGTAAGCACATCATGTGTTGGAATTAACAATAGTAAAGTCCTAATGACATCCTGTCAAGGAGTCCCCAAAGCAACACCAGCAGCAGGAGGGGACAGTGGTTAAACCCTGGGGAGATCTGGCCACAGTTGCTCCAGAATGAGCCCCAGTATGAAAACCGAGATCTAAACCAACCACATTCAGAGAACTTCAGTACTCAAGTCTCAGCATGGAAAGTGCCCAGGACATTCAATCCAAGCTTATTCTTCAGTAGAAATATTTTCAGCCTATGGCATGTCTGCTTTGAAGCAATTTTAAATTACAGGTAAAGAGAGCTGTACAAACATGCTTGTTTAAACTTTTCTGAACAAGGCATCTCCAGTAATGCACATTTGGAAGTAACTAGCAGGCAAACCCCAAAGCTCCGCTGTGGTACTCTGAGTGAAGGGGGGTAATCACTAACACAAACAAGCAATACCACCACCAGAGTAACAAAGGCCTTCTGGAAAGTAAATCCATCTTCCTTGGCTCACATGACCACTGGCAAGGACAAAGGTCCTGTTTCTGCAACCTTGTTGTTTCAGGGGCTTGTAAAGTTCTTTACCTTGTGTAGCATCTTCTCCTTATTAAGTTCCAATTACCTCAATGGATTGCCTGCAAAATAATCAAGGCTGATGTAGGCATGATAAACTGGCCAAAACAGGAGTCTTTTGAACTCCTGTGGAAACTGACAACCTGGAGAGAAAACACTCATGTTGGCAATGCTTATTATGGTTTTCTCTTAAAATGAGTACAAAGAAATTTCTTCAGTGGATAAAAACCATTTAATACCTAGTCCCACTTTTATTTACATCTTTAAAGCAGTTACAGTATTGTTTAGACAGGTATTTGCTTGCTTTCACTGTTAAAATAACTTCTCCCTGGAGCAGAATGTCAGATACTTACATTTTGCCAGCGGCCATTCATTTAGATACTCTGCCAGTCAGGCAGAAGTAAGCTCCAAGGCACTTAAGCAAGGAAATTAAAAAGAAAAAGCAACCACTCAAAGCATTGCTTTTCCTCTTCAGAGACTGGATTCACTATGTCCAGTGAAAGGATTTCAAATCAGCATCCCAAGAAGGAATAGAAGTGACCAATAGTGTTTAGAGGAGACCACTAGACCACTGTCTAGTCATTGTGTTAGTAAAATGGAGTATCCACAAAGTATTAGCAACCCAGAAATATGTAACCCAAATTATTAAGTACTTACAATTGACATTTCTTTTCAATAGGTTGCTCCATGTACACAACCACACAGGAGCTCATATAGAGTCTGGTTTTTGTAAGTGAATCTTTTTCAGGGTAGAATGAGAGCCTAAAATATACATGAGGAAATAGCAGAGGGAAAAAAGATAGAACATGGAATTTCATCACGTTTTAGATACACTTAAGCCATCTCCCAGCTAGATCTGCTGGAGTTGGATTGTTTCTTCCCCTGTAGAAAGTGAAACTTGGGTAAAAAAAAATAATATGTATTTTAAATTTTCTCCTTGAAATTTCTGTTTCCTTCTTCACATAGATACACACAGCGTTTTCTAAGAAAGCAGACAGTCGCAGAAAGCTTAGGTTAAAATTTTACCAGAAGCCTTAACTCAGCACAGAATCTGAAGTGCCTTTGTGTTTCTCCAAAGTCTGTAGTGAGTTTGCTTAACTGTTCCTCTCTGCTTTGTGAACAAGGTCTACCCAGAAACATCAGCAGTCTTTATGATTGTTAACTCCAGTTATACTGAAGATAATCTTTATCTCCAGCACTTAAGAGGATGGCTGTAACTGCTGTACTTGCTGGAGTCAACAACAACAAAAAGCAATGCTGAATCTCTTTGCCCAAAGCAGTCTCTCCTCCTGCAAACACAGCAGGATACCAACTCCTCCTATCAGCCCTCTGAGTCAGAGTTGGGAAGACAAAAAGGTCAAGCAATTTCTTCCTCCTCTCCAAGGGTGCTTGCTTTGTCTCCTGCCCTGTCTCCTAAATGGTAACACAGCACCAAACCTGATCATTTTTACACCCCAAAGAACTACTGAGTTAATTCCTAGGCGATTTCACTTACACATCAGAGAGGAGTTGGATTCTCACAACTACTAACTTTCTACACACTCAGCAAAAAGAGGATGGGGAGAGGAGAGAATTTTCTGTGCTGTCTTCCTACGTGGAAAGTTAATGAGTTTGATTTTTTCATAGCCGTTAAAGAATCCATATGATAGAGACGTTTTGGAAAGAGACTGCATTCCTTCTGCAGCCCGTAGCATTGTTTAAAATGCATGGCCACCAGAAGAAGCTGGAATGAAAGAATCAGCAGGTTTTGTCATTCCTGTCACCACAGGACAGCAATGGTGCTGGTACAGGAATGGGACAATGAGTCGGTGTGGGCTGACATGCACACACATGTGCAGTGGAAGCAGAAGTGGAGCGGTTGAGAAATACAAAGGAGACACTGAAAAAAAATTACTAGATGGTCAATTAGTCAAAAAAGCATTGCCCACACAGCTTGCTTTCTTTTTTCTTTATGTGGGGCAGGGCTCTGATGAAACAGGACAGGCAATTGTGTAATGTAAGTGCTGCACAGAAGGGTGGTCGGGGCAATGGTAAAACAAAACCTTGAGGGCAAGGACCAGGCGGTAAGGCTGATTTATGCAGATGCATTACCAGTTACTGCACCAGCAGTGATGGCTGGAGACCAAGTAATTCTGAAAGAGAAGAATGCCCTACAAGAAAATGATGCCAGAAGAGTGGGCGACAGGGGTTGTGCCTCCACACTGGCCCATGTGCTGATACAGACCATTGTTCACTGACCTCAGTTCCTGTGGAATTCAGTGCCCCCTCCAAGACATCTTTCTCTTAGCTGCTCCCCCTGCTAGCTGACACTCTGATGGTTGAACTAGCGTGTTTCTCTTTTTCAGACTAAGCCAAATCATCATTTGTTTCTGCCTGTCAAATCCATTCGCAGTTTTTTCTTCATCTGCTGGAAAAGAATTAATCCAATCAAACACAGCCTAATAAAGCTAAAAAAGCTTCTGGAGGTGGCAAAACGGCTGTCTGTGGAGCAGACATGCACACACTCTGGAGGAGGGGCTTCTGCATTTGTTGGTTTGGTATGCAAGAGCTTCAGCCACTAAGAAGCGGCACAGGCACCTCAAGAGATGAATGACCAAAGCTAACGGGGTACGTGGGCAGACGGTAGTTGCTAGATGTGCTGGGGAATGCTGGTATCAGCTGGGATGGATTCCTCTTTGCATCATTTCTAGTCTTATTAGATCTCAATAGGCTTTTTCTTCCCCCACGTATTCAAAACCAGCAGCCATGACAAAACCAGAAAGTGTTACGCGTTGGGGCTGCATTTGCAAGAAATACACAAGAGATGATTTCACTCGCACTCTTTCTCAGGAATAAACCAGCACAGGTTTTGGTACCAGTTGCTCTCGCGCTCCCTTAAAAAAATTGTTACCCTGAGGGACTTTTTTGCCCTTTCTGAGAAGGAAAATTTCCACTTTGCATTTCAATGAAAGGCATTCAGCCTCCTTCCCCCACCCCCAGGCTCTTTCCTGCGCAAACCCTCTGACTTTCATTTCTTTCTGAACCAGCTGAATTTGCATTTGACTGAGCCCTCTCAAGCATCGTCTTTCTCAGTTTGTGAGAGAGGGGCTGTCCTGGGGGACATGCTGGGGTGCACTTCTGGCTCTTGGAGTTGCCTGAGGCAGCCAGGACCGAGCTCCTTGCAGCAGGATCCCCGAGATGGCAGCAACCTCAGTTTTCCTGTGGCTCCCTGTGCCAGAACAGATAGTCTTTTCCATGCACACTATGTATGTGCAGGTATGGATGGAGGGAGGTGGCCACATCTTGGTATGTAGGCTGTGACACTGGCTTGTGAGAGGGAGATATTTCATACTTCTCATATGATGAACTAGCTCTTGCAGTGCACTGCAGTTTAGTGTATGGAGGAGACAGCACTTGGATCTTTTTAATGTTCACGTAACCTAACCCCTTTTAGGATGTAGAGATTCCAGAACAACTGGACCACCTGATGGACCCGAGCCTGAAAATGATCACCTGCAGTATCAATATATATTAGCAAGGGGAATTCTGACCAACATCCTTCCTTCACGTTTGCACACTGATGTACCATCTATCTGCATGCAGTGAATAAGTAGATTTGCTATCCCTCATTCAGCTCTACCACAAGTACATCGGAAGAAAATAGCTTCTACCCTTGGGCACCCCCATGCCCAAGGTTTAATGAGGTGATATCGTGTTCATGACACCTTGTGGCTGGGGCAAATATTTAAGTGGCACAGGGAAGGAAGGACCAAGAAGCCAGCAAACAAAAACGAGCCGGCTTGGTCCTCTGGTTGTAGCAACACCTTTCTACAAAATCAATGTCTTTCCCTGGAGTGTGTGAACTCCAGTCAACCTGTGTGTCATGATGGGGACACTTCAAACTTTCTAATACTGCTAATCTTCAAATCCAAGACGTTAATAGACACAGTCTTTGATTCATCAGCTTTATGTTTAGCAAAAGTATGTCTATAAAGTATGTATAAACCAAATGTGAAAAATGCCCTTTGTTATTTGGGCACTTCAATTAGAAAGTTTTCTTTGTACATCTCAAGGAAATACCATGTGAAGTCTTGCATGATGACTTTTCAAAATGAATTCTTCTTTATGTTAATGAGAATGAAAGAGCTGTGTGAGAGTGTATTTTAATGTTTGACTGTTTATTTCTGTGGCTCAGTTCCTGATCAGAAAGCTAAATGGCCTGAAGAGGCTGGTAAATGAGATAACAGAGTCTTTCATTTTTAAATCAGCTGGAGTCCTGCTTTGTTTGCAAAAGTTGAATTCAGTTATTTACCATCCCAAACCTATGGCTGTCCTTTTCCATAAGAATAGGTGATCTCTGCCCAAGTTACCAAACTAGAGGTCATTGTTCAAGGGCTTCTTCTAATTTGTTCATTCACACAGTGCAGAGATGATAAAGAAGCCAACATAGGAAAGAAAAATGAAATCTCAGTAGCAAACGACAGAATTAATTCCACCACTCAGTAGCATCACGTGTGTTTCACTTATGCAGTGGTAAAGGCCAAGGAAAATATTTTTTAAGTGATTTCAGGTCTCGGTCATAAAGGTGGACTTCTGCACACTGCAATGGCTGTACTGCTGCACAGGGATGCACGGCTTAGAAATCTGTAGCTGGTTGACAGTTCCAGTTAAACTATGTTAATAAAGGCATTTTTTAAAATCCATGTGACAGGAGCTGAGCTTCAAGAAAAAACAAGTTTTTCCAGTAATGGGAGAAATAATAGGTTTTGCTTCTAATGGCTCTGTCATTTGTGAATTCTCTGAGGTCAGGGACGGGGTAAATTAGTCAGCCTTTCCATTGCTCCGGGTGTTATAAGGTCTCTCTCCTCTACCCAATCCCTGTTTCATTAAACTTCTGGGAACCTCATCTCTCTGTCTTCTGTCAAGTTATTTGAAATTGGTCAAGCAGTTCAACATATGGAAGGAGGAGGAAGGAAAAAAAGACTAAGACAGGATGGAATGGACAGTACGGCCTTCCTTAGCCATCCTTCCCTGAGGAAACAAGCTGAAAAGCCTCATCAACAGGACTTAAGGGATTTTAGGTTTTGTTTTCCAGTGCTTTGTTGTTTATGTTATGATGCTTGTAATAACACTGGGAAAAAAATCCAACCCAAAACCCTACTAGTTTTAAGCTGAAGCAACTTGAGATTTTTATTTCATATGTCTGGCTGTCTTGGCATCACAAAAAGCTTGTTAATAATTTGTATCTGTACCTTAAGGGCTTTATCTTTACTCATTTTGATTTTGATGTTGTTGTGCCAGTTCCAGGTAGATGATTAAGCCTGCCAAGTGTACAAAAACAAGTGGGAGGTTCAACACCATCGCAACTCAGTTTGCATCACAGCAGCAAGAGGTGATGCCTCCCAAGCAACCCACTTAGCATCGTTAAGAACAACAGACTTGCCTTCTACTAGGGGAGATGATTTTAGACACTAGCCCAGTACCAGCATCTGTGGCAGGAGGAAGGAGTGAGAACTTATTTCAGAGGCAGATGTGGGCTACAGTGATCCAGCAGAACTCTAAGTTCAGATGCAAGCAGTGCTGAGGGAGGGCTAGATGATTCCTCTGTGGCTGACCCATGAGGCAGTTTTGCTTTGGTCTTTGAGTTTATGCTACACTTGAAGTCTGGATGGTGTTGATGCCCTCCTTCCCTTCCCTCTTCATAGTGTCTGAAGGTGATTAGTTCTTTAGTTGTAACTCAGGCTAGATTTGAGAGGAAGGGCTGCATAAGGCAAGGCTGTGCACCTGACAGAGCCTGGAGATAATTAAGATGAACTCAGCAAAGTTGGCTCTGCAAACCACCCGAGCTTCCCTGGGGGACAGTATACTCCTGTGATCAAACCCATGCACAGAGAGGCTTATGAATCCGAGCCAGAAAAATCTCCCAGTATGAACCGTCCCACCATCAGCCATATGACACCCACCTTTGATACAGCAGAAAACAGTTGGGAATCAGCTTTTTTCCGAATAAGGGGACTGTAAACAAGATGATACAAGACAAGCTCTGGAGGTGCAATCACACGTGGCAATGAATGAAAAGTTCTGTGATCGGGTGGCAGTTTTGGATGGCCTGTTGCTGTGGCTGGAGCTCTCCTCTGTGTTAACTGGCAGGACAGTCCCACTTTGCTGCCTTTCTGCCATTTCCTCCTGGCCTTTCGCATGCTCATGGCAAAAGAGCAGGAAACCTTCTCTGAGACTGCAAGAAGGATTTGACCTTCAAAATCACGTTACTCCACCTGTTGTTCAGCATTCCTTAGTAGGCAATGTTTGATGTTATGGAGTGAAAAAAAAAAACAATACCAAAGAAAACACTTGATCCAATATTATTGAAGCCAGACAGTTTGGAAAAGCATATTTTTTATTAATCCCTGGCAGGCAGCAGATCTGTGCCTGAAGTGAGAGCTGGGCTGGGAACAATGTGGAGTTTGAATACCAGGTGGAGCAACACTGGATGTGTATCCTGGACTCATTTACATTTGGCCACTATGCCTGACTCCATGCTTTTCAAAACATTTGTTATACGCTCTGCAGGTAATGTCCTTTGATTTCGTAGCAGGGCATGCTTTTCATATTGTCCTAGGTTGAGAGGCCCAGGACTAACTTTTCTTCTGGGAAAGTTGCACTTTTAGAAGACTCTAGTGTCTGAATTCATGAAAATATTTACTTTATGGCCAGCCAGGCTGTGTGAGATTCAAGGTCTCAGTGTTTTCAAGCCTTGCCAGGTGCAGGGACCAGGAGGAGCAAGGGCTGGGCATTTGACCCAAGCTGGCCAACGGGATTATTTCATACCATGAATGTCACATTCAATATAAATTAGAAAACTTTGCTGTGTAGTGGGCTCTCCCTTGATGGCGGTGAGCCAGACAACTCCTTGCCTTGGTGCCGGACCCCTGAGGCCTCCTCTTTGTCCCGAGGCCATTGCACTGGCAGTGCCTGACATTTGCTGTCCACTGCTGGGAGTGCACAGCTTCTGCTGATAGAATTGGCTGAGTATATTTCTTGTAAATCTCATATCAGTGTCGGGATTAATACTGGTTCTTTAGTATTACTGTTAATTATTTAGTCTTATTCTATTAAATCTATTTACATTTCAACCCTCACATTTCTTTGCATTCCTCGATTCCCGTTTCCTGGGTGGGGAGAGGTCATTGGGTGATAAAATGACTATCTGCATGACAGTATTTATTCTAGCCAATTTGATTCTCTTTTCAATTAAAGTGCCTTTCAGGATAGTTTTTGTTAGATTTAATAGAGTGAGGGCAGGAAAAAAATAGACAAAAAAAAGGAGGATATCGAAAGTACGACTGGATCTGTTAGTATGTAAAATATTTTCTGTGCATACCAACAGAGTAGGCTTTGCTCATTTTAACTCAACCAAACTCCATTTCAGAACTCCAGTTTCTCCAGCATTATCAGGGCAGCACAGGGGCCTCACCAGCCAGGAGCTGCCTGGGTTAAGCGGTGTGAAACACAGAATGTAAGGCTCTTCTTTGAAGAGGTGACTTGTTTCTCTTGATGTACTGCTTAATTACAGATGCTAATACCAGCTTCTCCTCTTACTGCGATCCTCTCCCAGGAGGGAATTAGAGTTTCCATAGCATGCAAAACAAAGCTGAACTACTTAATAGTCTCATTGTCCTGCCCACACTCAGCAAAAGGCCAATTCCTGGCTGAGGAAAGCTGGGGTAGAAATCCCTTAGGAAAGACTTACCTTTGGCAGCTTCCACTTCAACTTTGTTGCAGTGTGAGTTGTGGCTATTTCAAATCACAGAGCTATCTCTGGGCTTGAGCCCTGGGAGATGAACCTCAAATTTTCATTCTGCTTTGTAGCAGTGTGCCACCAGTATGTCAGAAGCTGAAATGATAACAGTTCCAAAAATTATATTCCTAGCTTTTAAAAAATGTTTCACCTCAAGCACTGAAGTGGTTATAGATGCTCATTTTCCTATGTGTTTTTGTGCTCTGATGCTGAAGTACAGCAATCTTTGGTACAATGTCTGAGGATTTATTTTTTCGTCCTTTGGTATATAGTATCTAAGCTAAAACAGAGCGATGCTGTTATCTGGGAACAAAACCAGGCTGTTTTGAGTGGCAAAAGCAGTGTTTGTGTTTTACAAACTTCTACAAGAACTGTAACATCTCCATACCAAGATACACACACAAGGCAAGTAAAATGAAAACAAACAAACAAACAAACAAACAAAAAACAAAAAACAACAAAAAAAAACAAAAACAAAAACAAAAACAAAAAAAAAAAAAAAAAAAAAAAAAAAAAAAAAAAAAAAAAAAAAAAAAAAAAAAAAAAAAAAAAAAAAAAAAAAAAAAAAAAAAAAAAAAAAAAAAAAAAAAAAAAAAAAAACAACAAAAACCCCAAAACCAACTTAGGCATATTTTTATTAGTGTGTAACTCTCACAATAAAGATGTATGACATTTAGAAATCTGTAACTTTTTAGGGAGAAGACTGAAAAGCACCACTTGAGTCTGCTGTTCAATTGCTGTATACTCTTTCATTTCAATAACCTGAATTGTCACTGCACATGTTATTAGCAGAGTGAAAGTCCTATTTTACAAATAATTGGGATGTATCTGTCAAATAGGAAATGAGAGGCTAACATGCTTTTTTTTTCTCGGTGAAGGCCTAGTTTAGCACTTCAGTCTCTCCTATTCATGCATTATAAAGGCTGAAAGCACAAGATGGTAGAAAAAGTAATTGTAAGAGATCATGAATTGTTCTTACTTGTTACTGAAAACACTCAATTTACATTCTTATTTCAGGAAAAAATGCATATTACAGCGTAGCGTAAAATGTTTATATGTTCCCATATATTTTTAATAGTGTTTGGGTTCTTCCAAAGTGAAGAACCTATTTTTTCTCAACATCTTTTTTTTTTTTTTCCTATACCCTTAACGAAGTATTGTATTCCTATAGCCTTCATTGAAATTTTAACTCTGTCATGCTTATTCACACCATGTAGTACTTTACACCAAGACCTTGATAATTTATCAGTTAAATCACGTATTTTAATTTCAACAGATTTTGGACGAAGTTCCGGGAATATTTGCATACCACAGAATTAGGTTCTTATCAAAGGAACAGATTAGCATACTATTCCTGTTTTCCAGATGGGAGGATGTGGTGTGATAGTTTAAGAACCAGTGTGGGAAGTAAACAGTGTAGGTAGTCCTTGCCAACAACACAAATATGTCTAGATCGCTTCTTCCTGAAGTTTCTTAGAGATCATTTCTGTTCATAGCTTGTTATCTTGGTTCCTACTGCTACGACTTTCTAATTATGCCACCATAAATTAATAGTTTAACTGTACAATGGCCAGATGCTTTACTTGCCTTAGAACACATCTTAGAAAATCTTCCCGAAAATTCTACTTAAAACTGTAAATTTTTGATAGAGAATGAAGCTTACTTTGATTATAGACTGCACAGAACATGCACTCAAACAACATGAACTCTGGTGGTTTTAACAGTTGGCAATTGTTGGGTGGAACTAAAAGAAACTCTCTGGGTTGGGAGAAAATCCATGGGACCCTCCTGATTAAAGCCCCGGCCAGTATATATTAGCTGGCTTCCATAAAGCATTATGTCACTTTAAGCAGTTTATATGCTGCTAGACAGTGATGAACACATCCCCGTGTTTAACTTAGTATTCCCAGAAGGCCTTTGCAAATTGCAAAATATCCTAACTGTTACTGGAAACTTTTGTACCTTAGTTAAGACTAAGTGTGTTTAGTTGTTGGCTTCCATGTACAACAAGAATAAAACTGTGAGAAATTAAATTTCAGTTTAAGGAGCTGGTAAAAAAAGATTCAGATTGTGGAGTAGGAAAGCAGGCTGTTGGAGAGCACCAAGATTCAGCTGGAAAAGACAGAGGCAAATCACTTCAGAAACAGTAATGTGGCTGCTGCAGCATAGTGACTGATTTTGAGGCTTTCCAAGCCAAGGGCCGTCCCAATGCAATTTCAGTTTGGTGGCAGGGTAGTATAGCCCTGCCCAGAAGTGTTCTCAGCTCTTCAGTTCCTCTGCCAGCCCCTCACTCTCCTCTGCTCCTGGGGATTTGGTGTCTCCAGGCAGGAATCTGCCATTTCTTTTGTCCCAGCAATCCCCTCTCCTGTCTGTCCTTAATTAATGGGGAGTCAGTGGCAGTTCTGCTTTCTAGGCCAGCATCCTTAACCCTTTCCTTTGCTGCGAGCTGCACACCCCAGTGGAGGCAGACAGAGGTAAGAGCAATGGACATAAAACCATACAACATATGAAAATGTTGACTTAGCTTGGAAGGAGCGGAATCAATAAGAAACAAGACCAGTAAGACCTGTGAGAGTGGAGAACTCCAAGAGTCCTTAATTCAGTTGTACAGTGTCCTCCATTAGTTTTGTGTTTTGTTTGTAATGTAGGAAGGGCTTTGTGTGTTAATTTCGTAACTAACACTGGAATACTGGAATTTAAATCATACTTTGTGCATGTGTGGAACTGTGGATTTTAAAGAAAATAAAGAGAGTTCTAAGTCAAATAGGCAGTTCGATGCCACAGTAATTCAGTAGTTCATTGTGACTTGTATTAATGCTCATTAGTTTAATCTTTTTTTTTGTAAAATACTGATGGTGAAGCTCCCTTTCCTGCTTTTTGAAGTAAAAAGGGTATTAGCAAAGCAATGGGGAGCACATCAGCAAATGAAGCCTTTACAAAACCAGACTGATTTTTCTACAAATGCATGAAACAGAAACCCAGCATCTTTCTGTATGTCCTTCTGCAAAGGTTAGAAGAAAAGGAAATGTACTGTACATCAAAACCTCTTGTATCTGCCAGTGGTAGATTTTTTTTTTCCCTTCAGAAGCAGGTAATTAAAGCAGAGCTAAGCTGGGAGCTGTTTAGTACCCTTGACCATTCAAGAACTGTGGGAGACGTTTTATTAAGCAATATATACAAATGCATCTTTCTCACAATCTCAGACTGGCAGGTAGTTGCAGGTAAGAAAGGCCTTGGAAAGACGTGCACTTGCTGTTGATTCCCTCATCAAATAAAAAACTGTACCAGTCGCATGGCTTTGTTTATTCAATGGTTGAATATTAGCTAAACTACAGATAGGAAGGAGTGACTGTCTGTATCAGCAATCCTTGGTCCAAACTCTTGTCCCCTCAACTTCCCTCTCACCCCAGGCAGCCAAGGAAGATTCTGGTGACAATTTCACCCCATCATCAGTCTGGCTGACATCAAGGGAAGAAAACATGGGAAGGTGTGTGAGTTTTCATATGAGCTCCTCCTAGATGGGGAGACTGATGGGTGTATGTTGGGAGAGAGGAGACCTGATACATTTAGGGAACTCTTCCAGTAGAACAAACATGCATTATATTTGATATATAGGCTGTAAGAGTTCAAATCCCATGTTTAGAAACATGCCATGGGATGAAGAACAGTTTTCTGTTGCCATAGCAATGCATGACATTTCATATAATGACATTGAGACAAACTCAGTGTGAACTGGCTGGTTAAAATAAAAGTGTTCCTTGTTTCATTTTTTTAAATTCTTACCACTTACCTCCAGAGCTGCAGGACAACCATGTCCCTCTGGAGGCCTGGGCTCTCCTAATGAGAGGAGGTCATGGCATTCATGTTTCAGGCTGCTGTGAAGCTGGTGAAATGACACACGGGTTCACCCTGCAGACTCTCATTTCCCCTGCCTGAAATGAGTAGCAAATGAGTCATTCATCTAGAATTTCCATTCTTGCAGATTTTTCTTCTGTATTGATGCTGGTCTCGGAAGTATGATCAGTTCCTGCCCAACTGTTAAAACAGTTTCACCTACTGTAAAAACAACCTTGTCATTTTCTTGTAATTTTCTGCAAGCCCTTGTCTTTTAATTTTCATAATTTTTGCCCACCAGTGTCCTAGTCCCACTCATTCAGAAAAATAAAGGCACTGGGACAGAAGGGAGTTTTGTTCCTGGTTCTGCCTTTGCTGCTGGGGAGTCTGGTGACCTTGTACTTTGAAAGTTTGTCTTTGCATTTCCTCTTCTGTGAGGTGTTCGGTCTTCATGGATAAAATTGCAAGGAGTTACTTCAGTCAAAGCCAGCCCACCCTGGGCTTGTTGCCAGGGTGCTGTGTGTTTTCTTATAAACGCTTTGTGAGCTGATTCAGGAGAGGTGTCAACCATGGCCCTGCTGCTGCTGGCTCCTGTGGAAACGCCGTCATCTCCTCCCGAGAGCCATGGGAGTCAGGCAGGCACAAGATTAACCTTTCTGGCTCAGTAAAAACCGTTTTTGATGTGACCATCCCCAGTTCTGCAGGAGTTCCAAAAGCACTCAGCAAAGTATTTTTCCTTCTATAAACTGCTTTAGCTCCAGCCATGAGCTATGAAATAAGCTCCAGGAAAGATCTGCATCAAAAGTTGTTAGCAAAATACCAGCTCAGCTTTGCCCATGCCAGTAAAAGTACAATGGAGCAAGTGTCAAGAGTTTAAAAAAATGAAAAGAGGGACACTTTTATTTTAACCAGCCAGTTCATACTGAGTTTGTTTCATTACATTATCATATGAAATTACATAGATTGCTATGGCCTGACATGTTCTCCTGTCCTTGAGGGACTCTGAATGAAGCCCCTCTTCACAGGTGTGACTGCAATGGCTTTAACTGGGCAGTATCTCTAATAACGCAGATTAACTAGGGCCTTACATGAAGTTCACACAGAGCTGGAGGTGCAGACGCTAGGAATGTATCCCGGCCCCGTCTTGTACCATCTGGGTTATGATTTTTTCCTTGGAGAGGCTTCTGTCTCTTCACCACCTGTGCTCCTAATTGAGCATCGCAGTTCTGGGGGCACAAATCTGTGTCTTCTTGCTCCAACTACCCGCCTGTCTTCTAATCCTTGATGTACCTTGAGCCATCTGGTAACAACCAGCCTCCAACAAAGTACATTTTGGCTCTCCTCAGGGAACGGTAGCCACTTTCATCTCCCTCTACTAGTCTTGTCTTTTTAGCTGGTTTGTGACTTGTGAGTATTGCTATTGAGTTGTTACCAACGGCTCTATTCTGATGTCCCTAATGGCATGGGGTGGGGGTGGGGGGGGGATACATGCTTAACCTTCCTGTTATGCTGCAGTCCCAAGGATGATGAGATCTGACAGGAGGTATCTAGATACAGCTAGACCAGAGGTCTCCAGTCTTTTCCAGTATTTTCCCCATGGCACAATTACACTTTTGGTGTACTGATATTAAGAGCCAAGATCTCGTTTGTGAACTGGCTCAGCTTGATTCAATGAAAAAAAGGACATGCTGAACTCCATGGAGCTATGATTATTCGCTTCTGTGACCAACAAAGGAGTAATTGTGCTTAGAGTGAAATAAAAGAAAAGGTACATTACATAAAACTTTGTCCTTACAAGAAAAAGGGTCCAGGTATTCCAAGAGCCAATGATAGCAACTCTTGTGATTTTACCACACGTTTCAGGATATAAATAGAAATACATATAAATATTATTTTTCTTAAAGTCCACAGCATCTGAGATTGTGTGACTGTATGAGAAAATCATGTCTTCTAACTTCAAGTTTGAGGGGAAAAAAATAATCCAACCACTCTCTGAAGAAGCCAAGCCAGAAGGCAAAGAGCAGTTCAGTGTTTAAAATTATGAAACAAAGATTTACTATGATTTTTTCACATCAGAGTGAGAATGAAGCAATCCAAGCAAACTTTCATCCTGGGTCAGGGTAGTAGAAATAGCTGCCATTCCTGTAAGGGAGCTATTGCTTTTGCTATTGCAATTTGCTTTTGCCTCAGATACCCCCCAGGATGGCAGAGGCACCTTGAACTACCAGAGGTAGTTCTTTCCCACTTGTCAAGCTGGCAGCTGCATTTCCCACATGTGCAGACAAGATTTAAAAAAAAAAAAAAATGTTTCAGAAGTTTATTCTTGGTTCTCAAGAAGCTTTTGTTTGCAGCAATGCCTCCAGTAGCTTTGAGTATCTTCAGTTTGTGGAGTGAATTCAGCTCTGCCTGGATTTGTGGGTAACGCAGGAATAGAGGGGAATATGCAGGAGTTTAGGAGCAGTCTGCACGGGCAGTGTGTCAAACTAGATAGCAAGGACAGGCACAGCAAGGACTGTGGATAAAGACAAGAGACTGACATTTTCAGAAGCCTGTCATTTGATGGCTAGAAGGCTCGGAGTGACAGTGCCTGTGGATTTTTGTACCTAGTCTGGTAACAGAATCAGCAGCCTTAAGCTTGGCTCCAGGGTCGCCTGTAAGACTTGAAGGAAGACTGAAGTGGATCCATGAGTGCCAGCAATCAGAATGGGAAGTGGATGGGAGTAACTAAGTTATGGGGTGTGCTAAATCCCCCTTCACCTTGGGACTGCCCACACTTGCTCCAGGGACCCCTGCTTTCATCCAGGGCTCTCAGCCTCAATGCAAATTTTGGTCTTTGTGTAAAAGTTCAAATCCCTCTGTAAGCAGTGCAAGAGGAAGATGCCAAGCACTTTTCTGGGTGAACTTTTGAGATAAAATACTTGCACGTGGTTTGGTGCAGGCAGTGTAATCTTGCTTCCTCCTTCCTATATCCAGAATGTGCCTTAATCAGCAGTCTAGGACATTGGTCTTTCTTTTTCTAAAATACCAGAGACACAGAAGGACTCAGATGTCATTCAAACTCTCAGAGCACAATTTATGCACTCACTACTTAAAACATTTTGATGAATACATAGCTGGTATTTGCAACAAACTCAAAGCAGAGCTGCAGTTAACAGACACTTTCTTGCTGGGGACAAGGGAGGCTTCAATTTAAATCAGAACATTGTTTTTCTTATATACTGTCCATTGCAGAACAGTTCAGCCTTCCCAAGTTGCAAAGTTTTCATGGTAATTAGCCAATTTATGAAATAGAACTATGTTTCTTTGTCTTCTTAATTGACACGTTCTAACCCACTACAGTCACGGAATCACGGAACTGTCAGAGTTGGAAGGGGCCTCTAGAGATCATCTAGTCCAACTCCCCTGCTAAAGCAGGATTGCCCAGAGCACATCACTCAGGACTTCATCCAAGCGGGTCTTTTATGAACCAACCTACTAAGCATGGAATGGCTTTGCCTGATTACCCCAAAAGAGTATTTTGTGAAGATATTAAGGTGTTAAGAGCTTACTTCCCCCATCCACCAATATATATATAGGCACATATATGTATGTCTACATATATTTTCTTGTTACTAAGTATTTATACACATGCAACAAATTTAAAGAGCACAGAGAACAGTGTATGCACAGAGATGTGCCATACTTACTCATATTTGTTTGGTTTAGTCCAGTGCAGAAACTCCTTTCACTCCTAGTGAATTTTACCATCATTTTATCATTGTTTTTGTTTTGTCCCTGCCCGTGGTAGAGGGGTAAGAACTCAATGATCTTTAAGGTCGATTCCAACCCAAACCATTCTATGATTCCATGATTCTATAATTCTGTGGTTTATCATACAATGAAAGTGTAATTCTGATTTTATGTATGCCAGATACTTACAATAAAGGTATGCTAAATTAATTAACAAGTTGTCCTTCTGCAGTTTCTTGGTGTTATTAGAGTGACATTTTGATATGAGAAGGATGTTCTGCCTGACCAAGATGCTGCTCACTGAGAACAGCCTCATACCTGGGACCTTTGAGACACATCCCTGATTTCTGTCATCAATCGGACACAGGGCAGGAGGGCGTCATTTGTCCAGGCTCTCACAAGACCAATGGCAGTGAGTTTGCTTGCTTTAAGAGTCTTCATGTAGATTTGGGTGGTCTTTGAGCCCATTTTAAGTTCTCACTTGTGGGGTAGAAATAAAGGAGGAGACACTAAGTGCTGGGATAAATTGTAGAGCTCCTTCCGATGAGCTCTTCTGATGCAATGTGTGGTATTTTTTAAAAGCATGCTGCTGTTCTCAGGGGACTGCTCAACAGGACATAAAGACATGTTTTCATTCAAAACTTAAGCATACTTAACTTGCATCTGCTTCCAAAAATGCCTAGGCTCAGAGCAAGAGTGCAGAAAGCAGAAAAAATTGTAACAGTGCAAGAAAGCAAAAAAACTGAAATTTTTTGTGGGTTGTTTTTCTTTCCTTTTTTTTCTTTTTTTTTTTTTTTTAAATCCTCCCAGAAAGTGTCAAACATCCAAGGAGAGGTTAATGATACCATCCGGACCCAGCTTGCATTGAAGAGCATGCCCTGTGGACACGTGGACACTGCTTCTACCTAAGCATACACTGGTGTGTAGCTCAAGCAGGCAGCAACTGCACGCTGTCTCCTTTTGTGGGAAAACCAGGTAAGAGAGTAAAATATTTCTTTGATATAATTCAGTTAATTTATAGAGACCATATAGCAAAGGGCTGTTTGCCTGTCGTCAGAGAAATGAGGGAGAAAGGTACCATTTCCCCCATCTCATCGTTTTGAACCTTAAAGTCTCCCAGGGCCATCCAACAAGCATCTACTTAGGAATTTTGCTGCATCCTGTGGCTTTTCTGTTGTTTCCCCTCTTAGTCACTGTCTAGCTGCTTATAGTGTCATTCACCCTGAACAGCAGCTGTGTGTTGTGCTCCCCACCTTCAATGCAAGATGCTCAATTCTCTGAGGAGCATTCAGATAAACATATCAGTGCTTCCTCCCCGTTCCATTGTTGTATTTGATCTCAGCAGAACTTCCTTGCAGGGATGCTAACAAAAGTTTGAAAAATGGTTAAGACCACAGGGTGATGTAACTTGTACTGTCTGATGCTGTCTCCTTGTTACTTTTTATTTTCCATCTGCCCTACATCCATCTGTTGCCTCCTGTCCAAGATAACAAGCTGCTGGGGCTACCGCTGGCTTTGTTCTGCCTGAGGATAGTTCCTGATGCAATGGGGTTCTGCAACCGGGGATAGGTGCTCTGGGCGTACATGGAAATAACAGCAGGGATATTTATCATCCAATTTGGGCCAGGTGAGGTGGCTATATGGCCACTTCTGACATCTTAAGAGTGGACAGTTACTCTCTCATTTTGGCACTTGTTGCTACATACAGCCTATTATGGCTGATAAAGCTTCCATGTGCAAACACATGTCAGCTAGCTGCTCTGAGATATAAGAAATGTATCTGAAGGGAGCCTACAGGAGAGCTGGAGAGGGACTCTTTGTCAGGAAGTGTAGTGACAGGACAAGGGGTAACGGTTTTAAATTGGAAGAGGGGAGATTTATCTAAGATATTAGGAAAAAATTCTTTCCTGTGAGTGTGGTGAGGTACTGGAACAGGTTGCCCAGAGAAGCTGTGGATGCCCCATCCCTGGAAGTGTTGAATGTCAGGCTGGTGGGGGGGTTGGAACTCGATGATCTTGAAGGTCCCTTCCAACTCTAACCATTCTGTGATTCTATGAAATGACTATTGAAATGTCATTATACAGAAATTACTGCTTCCAGAGCCAAGCTATTGTGTAGATGCTGGCTCTGCTGGTAGCCAGGGGTAACGCTTTCTGACTGTCTTTCAGTCAAGTGCCTTGGAGTGCTTTGCAAATAGAGATTACTTGTGCCTCACAGCACCTCTTGAGGCACATCATATCACCCGTTGCCAGATAAGCAATGACAGAAAAAGGAAAGAAAAAAAAATGTAGCTGGTGCTATTAACTGCTCAACTCAGAGTAGGAAAAGTCTGGTTTTCGCTGCTGTGCTGAATTTGTTTGGGCTGCTTGCTACATCTACAGCGTCCCCAAACAGAGACACCACAAACATGCAGCTGTTTCTGCAAGAGCTAGGGGTCTCACGTCATTCTGCCTAAAGTCAGTCATCTGCTGAAAAAAGAACCTAAAGCTCTTGCTCATCTCCCAGCCTCCATCAAACTTCTGGACTGGATGTCATGTTCTCCTAGCTCCATGTGGTGGCTAAGACATCTATTACAATTTATTTCTGTAGCAACAAAGCTAGGAAAATTTCCAGCAAACAAGAAAAAGGAAAAAAACCCACCTCAATCTTTTAGGATGACTGTCAAAAGAGAGTAAGATATTTATAACATACATTCTTTTATAGGAAACTTTTTGTTAAGATTTCAGGTGACAGTAATAGGTAAGGAAGGGCTCAGAAGAGAAAGGTAATGGGCTGAATGCTTGCCTGGAAACTGGTAAGAACAATGAAGTGATTAAACACAAGGTTCTTTCCAAAGTTATATGGAGAATTGTATGTAAACCAAAGCTGAACAGCCTTTATCTCATGGTATTTACAGCAGGGTACGATGTTTCCATCTACCTGGACTCCAGGAGGGTAATTTTCCCTTGATGCCATTGGATGCCTGGGATAATGTCTGTGAGTCTTGTGTACAGTGGGTTTTATGGCCCTGAATGGAGCAGGACAATTTGCTTCACCACAGAGGGTAGTCTTATGTATGGTCATGCCAGAGGCTCCTATCCCTTCAGCATCCTCCACTTCACACCCCAGCAGGTCATCCCCTTCCTCCTACATGTATGCACACATTGCAAGAAGGGTTCAGCAAACGTAACTTTAAGCAACACCCTCTCCCAAGAAAGGTTTGGACTGGTTTTGCCTCACATAGCACCCCGGAGGCTTAGAGCTTACAACTGCAGTGCCTGGAGATGTCCCACTGTACCCTAGAGTGTGAAGAGATATATTAAGTCTAGCTGTTTGCAGCCCTATCTCCTTTGTAGCAAACACTAGAAAAGTCTATCCCAGAGGCAGCCATCAGTTAAAACTGATTGCAACTGACTTCAAAGGTAGCAGTTTTGAGAGACAACATAAAGCTTTTGTATTGATTTTGCCTGCGGCAGAGTTAATTTTCTTCATAGATGCTAGTATGGGGCTGTTTGTTGGATTTGTGCTGAAAACTGTTGATAATATAGAGATGTTCTCATTGTTGTTGAGCAGTTACTGCAGAGTCAAAGCCTTTTCTGCCCCTCACACCACTCTGCCAGTGAGCAGGCTGAGGGTGCACAATGAGTTGGGAGGGGACACAGCCGGGGCAGCTGATCCCAACTGACCAAAGGGATATTCCATACCATCTGACACCATGCTCAGTATATAATTATAATGCTGGGGGAAGAAGAGGGAAGGGGTGAACATTCAGAGTTAGAGCATCTGTCTTACCAAGTAACCATTATATGTGATGGACACCTGTGGTCCTTGAGATGGTTGAACATCTGCCTGCCAATAGAAACTGGTGATTAAATTCCTTACTTTGCTTTGCTTGTGTGTGTGGCTTTTACTTTACCTAAGAAAGTCACTATCTGTCATTATCTCAACACAGGAGTTTTCTCACTTTTACTCTTTGGATTCTTTCCCCATCCTGCTGTGAGGGCAGTTAGTGAGTAGGGGCTGTGTGGTGCTTTTCAGATGAGGTTTTGGCAAAGTGCTGTTCTTCTCACTGTCACAAACTATCCATCTTCTGGATGGCAAGGTATTTACCTACTAAAAAAGAGGTGAACTGTGGATTTTTTTCTCTGTATGCTCATTCTATACTTTTTTTTTTTTTTTGAGGGGGGGTGTGTGAACTTAAAAAAAACCACCACAGACAATAACAGTATTTCTAAACTGCTTTGAGTTGGCCTCTGTTCAGTTCCTCAGTCCTTCACACAAGCAGGTAGAAGAACATGGGGAATGTCTCTGCAAGGTCTGAATACCATAATCATGAATGGACTGGGACATTCATAGCAAATTTAGCTACTTGGATCTGAGGAACGCGTATGCTTTATAACAATTCAGTAGTCACACGAGCAGAAAGAAAACAAAACTCATTACCCACATTGCTGATGGCAAAGCATAAACAGCAAAGGGCAAATGTAGTAAAAAAATGCTGAATTCTATATACCATTTTATGGTACCATTGGTATGGTACCGTTGGTATGGTACCATAGAAATGCTTACAGAGTTAGTTAGCATACAGAGTGAAGGACAATAAGTTGGATTAATTGCTGCATCAGGCAAATGTAGCATTAAAAATAAAGGTAAAACACTGAAGGGTCAAATACTTTTTCAGGGAAAAATAAAAGCCTTGTCTTGCAATTTAACGGGCATATTTTGCTAACAGCAAAGACCCTGTTCTCTTCTGGATCTTCTGTTTGGCAGTATATAATTGATATCTGCAAAAAATACTCAAGAGAGATGAAAAGTATGTTGTAGTAGAGTAAGCAGTTTCCATAAAAGGTTTCTAGTTCTGTTTTTTGTTTGCTTTCCTGTTTTGTCCTCTTTTCTGCACTCTTGGTTGCATGTTACTCAGAAACAACAAGAAAATGCTCTCTGAATATTTCAAGTAATCATACTGAGTGGGCAGTGCAGCAGTAATTCAATCCCTTATTTTAAACACCCAGCACTAAGCAATCATCTTGTCTTGGCCTCTTCCCAAAACCTATGTAGGCTACTATGTAGCGAAAATATAGGACTGACATGAAAGTCAGGCTACTGTCCTGGAGTTATAAAATGACAGAGAAGGAAGTGAAAAGGGGAATCCACTTAAGATGAAGCCTTTGCTAGTCTGCACAGTGGTATAAGGATTTTTGTAGAACACCCCTTTTTTCCTTTCTTTTGAATTATCCAAAGGCACAAGGCAGCCCTAGTTTTCATTTTGAAGTGGCAGTTTCCAGCCTCAGAGCCACTCCTTCCTTCTGCAAGGGAAAGGAGACAAAACTAGCAATTGCCCAGATCAGTTTTATCAAGAACCAAACCAAGGAAGACAACAGAAAACAGCCTTAACAAAATTGCCCAATTTCAGGAACAGAAGACTGCTTAATGACTTCTAACAACAGGTACTGGTCATAGAATCATAGAGTGGTTAGAATCGGAAGGGACCTTAAGGATAATAGAGTTCCAACCCCCCTGCCATGGGCAGGGACACCTCCCACCAGCCCAGGTTGCTTAAAGCCCCATCCAGCCTGGCCTTCAACACTTCCAGGGATGGGGCATCCACCACTTCTTTAGGCAACCTGTTCCAGTGCCTCACCACCCTCACAGGAAAGAATTTCTTCCTTATATCTAACCTAAATCTCCCCTCTTCCAATTTAAAGCCATTAACCGTTGTCCTATCCCTACACTTCCTGACAAAGAGGCCCTCTCCAGCCGTCCTGTAGCTCCCTTCAGGTACTGGCAGGCTGCTGGAAGGTCTCCCCAGATCTTTCTCTTCTCCAGGCTGAACAGCCCCAGCTCTCTCAGCCTGTCTTCATAGGAGAGGTGCTCCATCCCTCTGATTATCTGCTGGACCCGTTCCAACAGTTCTATGTCCTTCCTGTGTTGAGGACTCCAGAGCTGGACACAGTACTCCAGGTGGGGTCTCATGAACGCAGAGTAGAGGGGGAGAATCACATCAATCTGCTGGTCACACTTCTTTTGATGCAGCCCAGGGTACGATTGTCTTTCTAAACTGCCAGTGCTCACTGTGTCATACTATAAGAAGATTAAAAATAAAAAGCCCTGCTGTGTTGTTACACCCCAACGTACAGCAGCTTCCCTGTTGATATACCAATTGTGCCATAACCTTACTGGAAATACTCTCCACCCTTGTTTTCCCTAAACCTTGCTTCATACCAAGCCTGCATATGCTCCAGATGACTCAGCTACCTGCAGTTCTGTAGGAGTGTTGCTTAAATTTAGGTGCCATGAGAATAAATCCCTTTAAATGGGAAACGTTCCCAAAATGCAAGTGCCTATAAAAAAGGCAAGCATACAAAAGTTTGACTCCTGAGTGCTTCACCTTATTGGTCTGTGAAGGAGGACAGTAGGTCTTAGAGAAGCTAGCTCTTAAGTATAGCCAGGAGTGTAGGCTGGAAGACTGACAGCACAGCTTTGCAGAGAGCTCGCAGCAGGAGTGCTGCCCCTTATTCCCCATCTTTCTATTTTCCTTCCACAGTTTAACAGATTTATTTCCTATCTTCTAAAGATAAAGATATTTCCAAGGTGCACCAATGAAGAAGCAGGTAAACAAAAACTCACAGAAAGGACCATTATTGGGTGCTGCATGCCTGTGGGGGTCTGCTTTTTGATATTACAATGTTTAAACAAGGTCAGGACACAAGAGGAGGTTGAAAAGGACTTGGCATACTTGACCAGTATCTACTTTTACACTATATCAGGTTATGAGAACTATATGTTCTTATTCGTAAGAATGAGTAATTTTCTAACTACCTCAGATTAGTAAGAAGTTTTCTCAACTGACAGGTATCTTCAAAGTCACATTTTTTATCCTTCTGAAATGTTTGGCAATTCCCGCCTTCAGAGAAAGCCTTCAGGAAAATTGGTTTTCAAACTGCTACCTGTAGCTCAATGTCTAGATGTGCGCATATAGATGTGGGTGTAACAACAACTAAAAGAAGCAAGCACGAGAAGGCTGGTTTTTTTTTGTCACATTCATGGAAAAGAATCAATACTTTCACTGACTCTTTTTATTGGTTTGCACATTGAGAAAGTTTGGACTTTGCAAGGACTCTAAGCCTATCTGTTCTTCCTTTACTGTTCCCAGCTGGGCCAGGATTTCAGAAAAAAATTGGACAGACAATTTATTTGTGGAAAGGTCCCCTAGGAATAAAGCCAGAGCAGGAAGAGGTAATGGAGATGTACATAGACAGCTGGCAGCATAGCGGCTTCATATTCTTCCCATCAGGTGATCAGTGCTGAGCTCAAGGTTTTTAAAGTAGCTTTTATTCCTAGCCAGCCATCTGAGGTCTACACAGTGCCAACTTTTTCTTTCCTCCAATGTATTCATAGCTTGGAAGCATTCAACTCAAAAGCTGGGCAAATGAATGGACAGTAAACCTCTGCATACCATGGGAGGCCTCATATTTAATGATCAGAAATACTCTGTGGAGCACAACCTTACATACTAGACTTGCAGTGAGTAGTACTCTTTTTATTAAATTACCTGGGGGAGAAAAGAAATTTTCAGGCACAAGGGCTTCAACAACAATTGCTGGGTTAAATGCATGTTAAGAACTCTCTCTTGGGGATTTGTGTGCTTTATATAATTAACAGAGTTACCTGATACACAGGCAGCCAAAGTAGTTATATAGAAAAGATTTGAAACTATTCCCAAAAGCAAATATCAGTGTACAGTGGACCATAATAAAATATGCACTTTCACCATTTGGTATTCACGGGAGGTGAGCGGTAGCCAGTGTTACGGCAAGCATTTCCCCTCTTTGACTAGCTCTCTTTGCCCAAGGAGGACATGAATAATAAAAGTAAGTAAGAAATAATAACCATGCAATACTAGATTTCCCTGCTTTATACAGCCATAGTTGCCATGTGTGAATGCCAGCATTTTTAGAAAGAACAGCCAAATATTTGTGTGAAAAACAGAATGAAAGTGTAATTTGTTTTGGAAGCATCACCTGGAACTCCTCTAGTTCAGCGCAGGGTGACTTCTGCAGTTAAAGTGGGATGCTCTCAGCCATGGTCAGTCAAACTCTGAATAGCTTCAAGGACAGAGATTTCACAGCCTCACTGTACACCTCTGAGAGCCTGACTCTGCCTTCTCACCTATGAAGTGTTAGAGGATACAGACAGATTTCTACAGGCTGGATGAACCCAGCTCCCTCAGCCTCTCCTCATGCACAGTATGCTCCAGGCCCCTGACCATCTTGGTGTCCCTACACTGGTCTCCAGCCGGTTGGTCAATGGCCTGTCAATCCATTTATGTCGAACAGAATGAGTGCAAACCCATGCACAGCTCTGGAGCATTCTGACCAGGTGTATGAAGCTTTGGAATCAGGTGACCATTAACATCCCTGCAAAATATTGCAAGTGCCCTCCTTTGAAGTGTTACAGCTGCTGTATTCAGCTGTCTGCATTCAGGCAGCCCTGCTAAACCTACCTGGTCACAGTAGAGCATTCACAGGATCTAAACTGGTTTTAATTTCTGTCTCTGCTGAGCATTTTGTATGAGGAAGTTCTGGTTAGAAGCATAGCATTCACATCGCTATCTAAACTTGAGGTGGGAGCTATGTTTGGGTTTAGGTCAAAGATACGTTAAATAGCGATTATCTCACAAATGTCCTTTGCATTGACTAAATTAACAAAAAAAAAGTCCCACCCTGGCATCCTCTAGTAATTCCTCCTTTGATCTATATGTATAATAATTTTGTTCACAATGCATAATTTCCCCCTATTATCTTAATTTGCTGGAAACCTTTGCCTAATCTTGGGCCTGGCTCTCCCAGCATTAGCTCAAAATGCTTCTATCTCCATTTCTTGCAAGAGCGGAGCATATTTGGGGGCAGGGAAGAAATTCAGAGCTGATGTACTTGCAGTTGTGGTAGTCAGTGAGGTAAGGACTCTCAGTGATTTTTTTAAGGTGTCACTCTTTAGCATTTGGTACATTCATTGGAACCTGGTGCTTTAATTTGAATAAAAGAGGATGTCAGATGATTCATCTAGGACCATCTGGGCTGCCCTCCTGATTTTTGGAAAGTTTTGCAACACTGTGTAGCTGTGAAGCTATGAAGGTTCTGGAGGCTTTGTATTTATTCTTGAATGAGATGTTCGTTTTGCCTGCCTGATTTACTATTCTAGCAAAATAAATCATACTATTAATAAACCATACTGTAAACTGGTCTGAACGATAATGAGTCAATCCTTAACTAGTTTTCAGTAGAAAAAGGTTTAGGATTAGCCTAACAACTTAAACATAATATACTTTTTAACTGTATAGCTGTGTGAGAGACACTAGTCTGAAAAAGGAGGTTTTCTCAAATAATGACTGGAAGCTTTCCAGAATTCAGACTGAAATTATATGTCATTCCTGAAATTGTCACTGCCTGGTTTTTCTGTTTCACCATATTCACAAGCGGGACACCAGAATCTCAAGTGCTTCTCAGGAACATTTTTCCTCTGAAATACATTTACTTCTCCCCTTTTCCAACTGCTGCATGTTGACATCAGGGAGAAAAAAAGGGTGCTGTCTTTTTCTTGAAGTCTTTTGATTTCAAAATTTTTCTGTGAGCCTGTGTGTGTATCACTGACATCTACTGACCACGTTAAGAAACACAGCCTTATCAGACAAGAATTGTGTTCAGTGGTGTGTTTCAAAGGTAAAAGCAACAGCTGATAGCAAAATTTGGATCTGCCACCTGTTCATCAGCTCTAATCCAGATTCATGGTGTGATATTAGGGCATTTCTCCAAAAAAGCCAAGCAGAAACTCCACTGCCAGCTTTGCTGCCTAGTTCAGTGTTCATCCCAGCACATCTGTACCACATTTTCTAGACCTTTGAGGTTACAAGTCCCTGTAGATGAGCTGTACCCATGGCAGGGGGCAAGTTCATGTCAGGGACAGCATGGAAAGCTGTCTGTGTCCCTGCAGATCTGTGTGGGAGCAGGCATAACCTGGGAGGAAATTCAGTCCCAAGGTTACACTGGCAAAACTCGTATGGGCAGATAGCAGCAGGCCAAGTATGCAATCCAGTTTTAGCCAGATACGTGTCTCATTCTTGTGTGTTGATAAATAAATAGGAACAAATTGGATATGCAGGTAGCAAAACTCGCTCCCAGGTTCCCTGGTTAAACCTGTGAAAGTGAATAATATCACAGCGTTAGTCACCAAGGTCTATTAACATTTCTTTGACTGAAGAGCTACCAAACATTTCAGAAGGAGAATTAAGAGAACGTGTAGTAAACCAGGGGATCTGTCATATGTCTATCTGTTAATGGCTTCCACCTGTTCCAAAGCACAGATGTTTTTTGTTTCAAAGCCTTTCTGGAAGTTGTGAAAGTTTGTACAGGTGCCTAATACCTTGTTTAATTATCTGCTCAGTAGATAATTAAATAAAGTGTTAGGCAGCTGTAGGAACAGCTTTTAAAAAAAATAATTTAAGTCTACTGCTTGTCACTGCATTGCATTGTAAAAAACAAGAAAGACAAGAACATAACCCATCTTTGCTAATATCATCTGTTGTTTTGAATAGCTTGAATCCTCAGATCTCTCTTTCTGTCAAGTGCCTGCCAGACCTCTCTCTATTTATAATGTCTGCTATTCGTTTATTATTTCTACCTCCAAGTCCAGAAGCCATACATTCTAGTCCTTGTTAAAACCAATGGGCAGATATACTTACACCAGGCTCACCCAAAGCACTCTCCAAAGCACAAAGACTGCAAACAGTAAAGACCCATCCTTAGGTACACACCACAGAAGAAGCCCTGTTTGCTGTAGGTTTTCTCTTGTACAGAGATGCAAAGCTGTTCTGCAGTTCATGCAGCTTGAGGCAGAAGCGGGTCATCGGTCAGCTTGAAAGGAGTGTGCACAGGACCTTGGGCCCTGAGTTTCCTGTAACTGAGTAAGGGAGACATTCTCTGATATAGAACAAAGAAGCTGTATGCCTGTATACCTATTTTGAAATGAACTAACAAATGAACAGGTCAAAGAATAGATACTTCACGCTATACTGTCAGGCTACCTTAGCAAAAAATCCAGTAACTTGCATGATACTCTGTCTTTTAATATTTAGAGGTAAGATCACCAGAACAAAAACATCTGTAAAGATGAGAATATTTGTGCCATTACGAGGCATCATATTTTCAAAACTGTTTCCAGACACAGTATGTATAAGTATGTATAAGTACAATTCAACTTGTGTTTATGACTGTTATTGCACAGTGCTTTGAGGCTGGGTTTGGAGTTTTCTTGGGCAAGGAGGAGAAAGGATTGAACATTTGTACTGCGGCTTTCAGAAAGGAGGAAGAAAAGCACCATATTTGAGAAAATGTATCTAGGCAGGGATGAAAAACCTGCTTGTCAATGAAGTCCAGATTGATTGTGCCATGCTTCTGTGGTTATTACAGAGAAATCTTAAACTCCAGACCTGTGCTTCTCATTTCATTTGCACAGTAAAGGCATGGTTTGAGTCCTCAGTGTCATTCTACAAGTGGGAAAGGGAGAATTTACACAGTGATGAATAATCTCAACACCTTTCCACATGCAAAATCTTCTCCCCCCATTTAAAAGAAGTTTATCCCCATCTGTGCTCACCATGACTAATTTGTGTCCTTGAAGAATGGCTGTTTTGGGTCCGAGGATGACCAGGACTTTCTTCTTTGACTTAGATTAGGGTAGCTAGGAAGAACTGCTACTTAATGAGGTATACGCTGACCTCTGGTGGCCAAAACTCCCACATAAGCCTTCATATGCTTCACTGCAGATTAGAAACCTGTCTTCTCTTACACATAGGTGATGGTAAACAAGCACTACAGGAATTTCTGGTCCAAACATTCCCTAAAAAGTGGACCTGATAATTTGTTTGCAGAAGGCTGGCCAGCCACTATAAAGAAAAATACAATGAGCATTTCTAGATGAGTTACTTCCCCTACCAAGCCTTTTATTTTCCTTGTCCCTAGAGTGTTAAGGATGGATTATAACGATGCCACCTACAATAAAACACAACTGTGGATGTAATTATTTGAGATACCGAATTACATGATCTCTTGGTCAATAGCCTCATCGGCACTGAAAGAGACTGCTGATTCATTTACTTTTTTCCTGCCAACAGCTTGACTGCGAGATATTTTGAGGTGAAGAAATAAAGGAGCAGCCTGGTGTCTTTCTGAAAGGGACTGCTCTCAGCCGTGGCTCTATCGGTCTCTGATATGACACAGTGAAACAGCATGTGAATGAACCAGGTTTCAAGGAAGCAAGTGTCAACACATTCATGCTGTGCTCTGCACCAGGGGTCATCCCCTGATGTGCATCCTCTGTCCTGCTGGCTGCAGGGTCGTGGTCTTGACTGGTATGAACCTGATTTTGGGTATCTACATGCACATTTTATTTACTTGAGTCTATGCATATACAGACTCTATTTAAATGATATATGAGTTCATTTATTATAAAAATATAGATATTTAATGTTATAAAGAAGTTGAGGCCTGAGGTAAATTCGTGGAACAAGAGAGACGAGAGTGCTTTACCTGATATTTCCTGCTCCCCAGTTTCCAGTCAGAGGAGCAGACTGAGGTAGGACAGGACAGGGTGCAAGGGCAGCACAGCCCTCAGCTCCCTTTACTCTAGGAGCTGCTGTGGCAGACATGGCTGCACAGTCCAAGCAGGCCAGCGCTGAGGACAGAACATCACAGGGAGCAGGCCCACTTTCCCAGGTCTCTGGAGAAGCCAAGCCTATAGGGAAAAGTTAATGTCTAAACGAGACATAGGTGGGCTGTCACCTCCAGTCTGGGGATGTGACCAGTGCATGACAATAGTCACATGCAGTATCAAATGCCATTCGTTAGAGTTCTTGACATCAGATCACTCCATTGCACAGGACACTGTAGTCCCTTACTTTCAGGGTGCAGGTGTGGGAACTTGTTGCAGCAGCACTCCTGCTAGGTCCAGGTCAACTTCAGGCAATGATCAGAGCCTGTTCTCCCACAGGCTGCCAGTTCCTGTGCTAGTGAAAGATGACCATGATAGTATGACTACTGGCCATGCTTATTTAAGGGACTTTGTTATTTGTTATATCTTATTCTCAAAATTCCTGGTAATCTGCATTGAACTATTTTCAGGCTTTACTTGCCCATATTTTTTGCCCTGTGTTTGAAGTTGGGCAATCTTGTGCTCTAAACACAGTGCACTCTTACCACCTACCTGGAGGGGATCTGAGAAGTCTGTTGGAAAACTGAAAAATAAACATTTCCTGCAAACTTATTCTTTGCTATATAGTCTTCTAACTCCAGTTCTGGAGTCCTCATGCACCCCAGCCTGGTGGATAGGCTATCATAGAATCATAGGATCATAGAATGGTTAGAGTTGGAAGGGACCTTAAAGATCATTGAGTTCCAACCCCCCTGCCTTGGGCAAGAACACCTCCAACTAGGCTGGTCTTCAACACTTCCAGGGATGGGTCATCCACAGCTTCTTTGGGCAACCTGTTCCAGTGCCTCACCACCCTCACAGGAAACAATTTCTTCCTAATATCTAATCTAAATCTCCCCTCTTCCAGTTTAAAAGCAATACCCCTTGTCCTGCCCTTACACTTCCCGACAAAGAGTCCCTCTCCTGCTCTCCTGTAGGCTCCCTTCAGTTACTGGAAGGCTGCTAGAAGGGCTCCCTGGAGCCTTCTCTTCTCCAGGCTGAACAGCCCCAGCTCTCTCAGCCTGTCTTCATAGGAGAGGAGCTCTATCCCTCTAGTCATCTTCGTGGCCCTCTGCTGGACCTGTTCCAACAGTTCTATGTCCTTTCTCTGTTGAGGACTCCAGAGCTGGACACAGTACTCCAGGTGGGGTCTCAGGAGCACAGAGTAGAGGGGGAGAATCACTTCCCATGACCCACGCTTCTTTTGATGCAGCCCAGGATATAGTTGGCTTTCTGGGCTGCCAGTGTGCACTGTCGGCTCATGTTGAGCTTCTCATCCATGAGCACTCCCAAGTCCTTCTCCTCAGGGTTAGCATCCCTTACCTCTAGTGTGTTGACCTAGCTTGGTGTTGTCAGCATACTTGCTGAGGGTGCATTCTATCCCACTGTCCATGTCTCTGACAAAGATATTATATAATACTGGTCCCAGTACCGATCCCTGAGGAACACCAGTCGTTATCGGCTGCCACTCAGACATTGAGCTGTTGACTACAATTCTTTGAGTGTGGCCATCCAACCAGTTCCTTATCCACCAAGTGGTCCATCCATCAAATCCATAACTTTCCAATTTGGAGACCAGGATGTTATGCGGTACAGTGTCAAATGCTTTGCATAAGTCCAGGTAGATGACATCTGTTGTTCCGCCCTTGTCCACCAAGTCTGTGGCAGTATCATAACAGGCCACCAAATTTGTCAGGCACAGTTTGCCCTTGGAGAAGCCATGTTGGCTGTCTCAAATCACCTATGCTGTATTCACTCTCCTAGAAGTTACCAGGAATGCTGGCAAGATGGTGATAAGTGAGAGTCAGGACTGTCTCCGTATGGAGAAAATTATTTTTGTTTGCTGAGGTTTACAAATGAGTTGGCTCTTAGTCTTTGAGACTCCTTTCGTTTTCATCAATGATGTGCTGGCTACTGAAAATCACCACAAAGTGACAGACATTAAAGTATGTGGTAGTGACTGTGGAAGTTCAGTCATTATCAGTTGGTTTCTTAACAACTTCGAATTTAAAATGTCCAAAAGATGCTTGTAACTAATATACAGAGAACTTGTCAGCATCCTGAATCATTAAAAGAAAGTTAAAAGCAGCGTAAGTGGGAAAAATGAGCGAGCCCTTTGCATCCAGACCAAAGAGCCAGAAATCTAAAGGTCATATAAATCATGTGCAGATAGTATTTTACCACCACTAGGTGGTGGTACCAACGCAATTTCGGGGCGGGGTTGTGGCTGGGGGGGTTTTTTGTTTTTTTTTTTTGGGTTTTGGGTTTTTTTTTTTTTTTTTTTTTCTTTTTTTTTTTTTTTTTTTTTCTTTTTTTTTTTTTTTTTTTTTCTTTTTTTTTTTTTTTTTTTTTCTTTTTTTTTTTTTTTTTTTTTCTTTTTTTTTTTTTTTTTTTTTTGTTTTGCTTCTTTGAGGAAAGATTTGACGATTTTATGTGTTCGTGGTACCGTATGAACAGTTTGTTAGATGGTGGTGAAACACCCCACCAGGCTTCAGATGCGAATCAGAAACCACAGGCTTATAGTCCAGCAGTGGGAAAGAATGTGGCTCCCCTAGAAAGAGCTACAAACATCTCAGTTGCAGCAATTAGAGATAGAGCAAATATTGCTAACTGCCAAGCAGCTGACTGTAAAGGGAAAGGGTTGTTTTCCTTGCTCATTACACATTTACTTTTTAAATGCCTTTCATATTTAAAGGCTAGAAAATTTAGATTCCTTGTTAAATTCCTACTTTGGCATTAGTATCCGCTTTCACATTGGCACCCAGGTGTTGTAAGATTCGTGCTGCAGCAGGTTCAGCTGCTGTAAGTATTAAAACCCAAAAGCCCAAACATTTCTTTCTCTCTTTTTTTTTTTTTTTTTAATATGAAATTAAATAAAATATATTATAAAGAATAAGGATCTCTCTTACTGCTTGCTTGAGTAATTCTTTGTCTGTAGCTTTGGACCATAAGACTGCTGCTAGGCATTGGCTCAGTTTCAGTGGAACAAAATTTAAGCAGATGTATGATCACATGTATCTTGGCCAATCCCCTGCTCTTACATTTCCCAATAGTTAAGGTTTTTCAAACAGAAAACTCTCAAAATAAAGAGAACGAACCTGTGTTTGTCACATCAATGTCCAGACATTGTACTGCACGAGTATTTAATTCACCTTTGCAGCCAAGTCCTTGCACAGGCACTACACTACCAACTATAATGCAACTGAGCTTCACGTTTACAAAAAATCATACTAGGATGTAAAATTTGAATTCTCTCTGTGTCTAAACTGTATATACCTTATATGTATATCTTATACGTATCTGCTGGTGTAACTACTGATGTGTTCATTCCATTTACTTGTGAACTTGACGTTGTAGCTAAAGGTATAAAGTGAGTTACACTGATACATGCTCAACTCTAATCTGTGTTGAAGAATTACTTGATTATTGCACTTACAAAATGAATCCTGGTAAAGAACAACTTCCATATTCTGCAATCTTTAGTATGCCAGTTCTTAAGTTTATGAAGCCTTCTTAGACTCACTTGGTAAGGTGAGTGCCTATGTCCCACAGTATAAAAACTACATTCTATTTTATGCTATGAGATAGAATACATGACCAAAGGGATAACCTTTTAGAACAAATACAGTTTTAAAGAATAGGAGGATTTTTTTCTAGTTTGAGGTGAATTATTCCATGCACTTCATATTTTTGTAATGGTAGGATATGTTGCATTAGCATTCAATTGTTTTATTGTCATGAACCTTACATTATTGTGTGTGTTATGATTACTCAATGTTGTGATTTACTGGACCCGGGTGGCCTGCCACCACAACTAATCACCATCTAGACAAAAGTTAGGAAAATAGCAGAATTCTCAGGTATTCCTTTCTTGCCCCTTTTCTCCATTCTTTTCTCCAGTGAAACCCAGCTTCAGAAAAATGAGCATAAGTTAGGGCTGGATTGAGACCCAAAAAATCTGGGCTACTCATCAGAAACCAAGGTGAAGCAGCAATGAGTCAAGGCCCCTACTTTGTGTGCTCAATAGCAAAGCTGGAGCAGCCATGTCTGTTTGGAGACATGACTAAGAACAGCTGTGCAAATCAGTCACTGCGTTGCGCTGAGGCACCAGGATATTTCCTTTAATCCTTCCCATTAGTAAAAAAAAAATATCCACCCAGAAGAGGTCAAGAAGCTGTAAAAGACGCAAAGCCTCTCCTCTCTGGTGCATTCTTTGCAGTCTATTTTTACAGAGATCTCTTTCAGTTCAAACTGTCCTGAGATTAATGGTTTGGGGAGGGTTAGCCAGCCTTCCCAGCCATGGAAAAGTAATCACGCCGCTCAGTCAGCACAACAAATTGATAAGGTGCTGTGCAAAGTTCTCTTTCGTCTTCTGGCAGCCTGGGTCCCAAGCCTGTCTCAAATACGCCTCGAGGATGCCACAGGAATTCAGTCAAGTGTAAATATCTGCCATGAAACATCTCCCAATAACGTCAAAGCAAACTTACTCAAAGGAAATGAGCCCTTCCTGTAAATACCACTGAAAAAAGCCATTATATTAGGCTGATGGCAGTATTAACTGTTGTTTTCCTAGAACATTTGCACCACAGCCAGTAACAAATAAGCCAGAGTACACTGAAGCTTTGTCATTTGTCATTATATTTGTCAGGTAAATTAGGGTTTCACTCAACAACAGCAGCTCTACAAGCTGACAGAGAGTTTGCAGGTTCAACAGCTGTGGAGGGTCATCCCTGTGAGAGACGTGAAGTTGTGGGGGCACTGCACCTCAGTATGGGTGGGCAGCGGGAGACCCCTCAAGCTGGCTCCCTGCACACCTTTGGGAATGAAGTCAGGTAGTGCAGTCAGACTTGTGCCTGCTTGCTTGTGCCAGTCCTGCTCCCTTGCACCCATCCTGGAGCTGCTCAGGCTGATAAACTGAGGGGGCAGAAAAGTCCTCCTCTCCCCTGCTCTTTTTGAGAAACTCCCCCTTTCTATTTAGCTCACTGCGCTGTTGGATGAGTTGATGCAGAAAGCAGTTCGTTAAGCTCAAACCACTCTGTGTCACTTTATAGAATCAGCAATGTCCAGGCCAGCAGAGACCTCCAAAGGTTATCTTGTCCAACCTCCCCGCAGTCGCAGGGACAACCCCAACTAGACCAGGTTGTCTAACACCTTTTGAGCACCTAATGATGTTGGTAGGCAACTAGTAAGGATTCAAAAACCACAAATCTGCCTCACTGCTTTATGAGGGAGGCTGAACATGAACTTGGGTTGCCAAAGACAAAAGAAAGAGAGTTTGAATTTCCTGTTAATCAGTTCACACAGCTGCCACTGCAAGTTATTACTTGCTAAATCCTCACCCCTGATGTCTGACATTTCAGGAACACAGATTTCAGCATCCTTCGTGGACACTTTTCCTTCAGATGCTCCATGGCTTCCAGAGGTCACTTCCAACCTCAACCATTCTGTGACTATCCATCACACTAACTAAATACACTTAAGCTGTCATTCTTCGCTGCAGCATCTGGTGATCAATGCACACATCTTCAAAAAGTGATTTGACAAATTCAGAGAACAAAAATCCATCAAAGGCTGGGGTTGTGAGAGCACACCTGTGCCTCAGAAGGCCTTTGGGCAGCAAATGTAGATACTGGTAGAGCTTCCTGGGGGAGTGTACCATTACCTGCTCCCTATGCACCCTTCATTGGTCACTTTGGGACATTTTTCTGTAGAAAAGGACCAGTGTACTACTGGGTAATAAATACGAAGAGTGTGGATCCATCTCCCAGCTCAACAAAACCTTTTAATGACAACTCCTTATAGCAAGCATCTGTTATATCAATCCATTGAGAGAGATACTGCATTTGATTATAGCTAAACCTCCTCTAACCTGCTGAGGGAAAGGAAACATTTGATCTGACTGAGCACATATGCCCTTTTGTTCTTATACAGTGCCCTTATGTTTTGTTACTCAAAGCTCCTGCTCAAAGCTATGTCCAAATTCACAGCAGGAAAGGATGCTGCAAGCCCTATCAAATGCTGAGGTCAATGGGGACAAAACCTGAGTGCTGTTTGACACCACAGTAAAAGGACAAATATGATCCACAGAGAGAGGAACAGGGGTGCAGTAAGTAGCGGCAAAGAGCTGCAGTTGTATTGGTACGTGACAGCTGTGAGCCCAACAGGGAAATAAATAAGAGAATTGTACTGTTTCCTTTTTAAAAAGAAAGCTGAAAAACTGGGGTGGTTGAAGCAGGGTCACAAAAACTGATGCAGTGCTAAAGAAAATGGGAATCTAAGGAAAACTTAAATCTGTTCAATTCATCGAGGTGTGACTTAAAAAGGCATCAAGTACTTTCTGAGGAAAAAGCAGTCTAAGATTACACTAAAGTGCTGCTTAATCTGACAAAGTCAGTACAAAATCTAATGGCTAGGATTGAAGAAACACACATTCAAGTGTGAAATAGAGCCAGGCATCCTCATGATGACAATGATTACCCGCAGAAGCAAACTACTTCAACAGTCACGCTATTCATACCTGTTCATTAGAGATCCCAGCAGGGAGATTTGGCCCACACATTTCTCCACTTTGCCACTACATGGGACCTTCTTCCTCAGAGGCTTGGGAAAGCAGACTAGAGATATCTTCAGCCTTGCTATGGTCTGCCACATTCACCTCTTCCCAGGTATATAGTTTCCATTACTTGTAACTCATATTTTTGTTTGTGTTACCTTCGCCTAAGATAACTGGGTCTTCCCAAAAATGAAGCTAATTGTTATCTTTTCTACCACTTTCCTCCCCAGATCAAAAACCCAAACCAACAAAAAACCAACCAACCAACCAACCAACCAACCAACCAAACAAACAAAGATGAAAATTTTACTGCTTTTCATGCCCTGAAACTATGTTACAGAGTTTTTGCAGATGAAAACAAGGTGAATGCAACCACTGTGCCTATGTGTCTGTCCTCCTTCTTCCTCCTCTGACCTTAGTAATCTTTGAATCCTTTGGCGACTATCAACCACAAAGGGCAGAGGTTTCAAGGATAATTAAGACACCCTACATTTTGTGAAAATAAGTATCCAAGTAGAAAAGAGAGTCTTTATTAGCATCGTTACTGAGGGAAGGGTTGTAGTGTAAACCTACACCTTTGTAATCAGTAGAGAACTTGCAAAAGAGAGTGCCTTTGTAAATAAATGCCTGATTGTACCCAATATCACCTGGAAACTTCGCATCCTTGACACCAGAATCAAGTAACTGAAAACATAAACAGCTTATTAAAGGAGGTGTCATTACATTGGCTGTTGAGGGAATTGCTTGTTTCTCTTTGAAATCCTGTCTCTCAAAAGTGGCAATAATCTAGATTATTGTTACAATCTCCGGTCAGGTCAGGAAGTCTTTTACTATGTATTCATTCACATTTAATGTATAGATAAAAATAGCTCTTCTGTAAACTAGTAGAGAGCATGGCTTTCTGATTGTGAGTTTTTACATGCTTTATTCTAAATCCTATGCCTTTATAAGCAGATTTGTTAACTAGAACTTCTGCAATGTTTTCTGCTTCCCAACAAGAAGAATAGATCTTCTAGTCCCCTTTCTTTGTGGCAAAAGACTCAAACAATCCAAAAATATCCCCAGAGCCACAGAATCACCTGCACTGGGTTTTATTTGGTGCAGGAGACAAGGGTAGCAGACTCTTAGCAGTATGTATGGTTTGCCAGTTGAACCAACTCTGAGCTTGGAGTCTGTGAAAAGGTCAGCCTCTGAGCCCCTGCATAACTGAGGCTAATCTGAGGGTCTTTTACTTAATAAGGAAAATCTGCAGTTACAAGATCAAAGAAGTGGGTAAGGCTGTGCGGTCTTAATAATTTTTTATAGGATCTGAATGAGGCAGTTGAAACATACCATAAAAATTATATCAGGTTGAATGATCATTATTTAAAACACATCTCTCTCCTTCCTTGGGCTGCTCCACAACAGGCTGCTCACCAGTTTCTGCCAAGAAGCAGAAAATTAATTTTGATCTAGTAGTTTACCCCCTCCAATCTCTGTTTTCCTGGGGTTATAGAACATACAGGAGCTGGTCCCTCAGGACTGGCCAGGACAGTCCCAGAAAGCCTCCCCGCCAGCTCCCCAGTCATGCATACTTTTTCAGAGAGACTCCTCTAGCATGGTACATCCTGGATGAAAATATTTGTGTGTGTATTACCAATTAGTTAAAGTTGGTTGATACATAAATTGTTTTTGAAACATTAGCTTGTGATTACTGTTGCTTTTAAAATT
>VZRU01003862.1:118905-147539 GCA_013398155.1 Pedionomus torquatus | reverse complement strand
AGCCTTTCATTCCTTCCTTCCTTCCTTCCTTCCTTTTTTGTTCTGTTTTGTTTTGGTTTAAACCTGGATGTGTTTCACAGGCAAGTCAACTTTGAAACTGCACTTAGCAACGTTATCTTTCTGTTTGGAAATAATTGTGCCTACATCCTGAATAGATGTAAAACTGTGTTTTCTTCTGTGTTCTCCCTGTCTCCACTGCTCTTTAAACAAACTGTGGCCAAATGATTGTGCTAGTGCAGTGTTTCATAACAAAATAGAGCCTTTCACATGGTGTTGGCTATTTCTAGGACAACACATATGAGAAATCACTCCTTCCCTTTTATTTCTGTTGGAATCAGATTGAGCCCCTATTACCAAGTGACTTCATACCACCAGTACCAGGAATATGAGTAGCCATAAAAAGGTAATATAGATTTGGAATTGGGTTGATCAAGCTTAGGGCAGGTACTAAGAAGTTGCTTAATTCTCAGCCAGATCTTTCTTTTTCATCCATTTTTAGATGTTCACTGGTTTCCATCTAAGACAACTGCTGGACCTGATTTAGAATGACAAGTCATCAAAGAACAAACTACAGATGTGTTGCACTTAATCTGTCCTTGTTAAGGCAAAGTTCTGCATTATTTCTATAAGGAACATAAAAAGAAGCAGAAAGTTTATTTAATTGATGTTTTGATGACATACTGAACAAAGACAAATTTATGGCTTGATCACTTTTGGCTTTGGAGTGCATAGAATAATTTTTCTTCATGGATGTTGTACACAGCAAAACCCATAAAAAACCTTGAAGTTTTAATGAAGTTTTAGTTTCCCTCTAAGGGGAAAGGGACACGTGGCAAGAAGCTGAGGTTACAAAGTTCAAGTCTAAATACTCTTAGATATAGGGAGGCTCTATTGCTGTATTAGTTCAGTATCTTGATTTAAGAGCCTCAGTCTTGCCATTAGCTACCATTTGATGCATATGAGCTCTGGGACTCAGACCCAATCTTATAACTGGCTTATTTATAGTCAATGGTCCAGTTTTAATTTGCTAAAACAAGGACTACTGGCTGGGCCTTTTTATCTCTTCTTTCTTCCCCTTTTCCTTTTTCTTCCCCTTTTCCTCTTTTTTTTCCTTCCCCTTTTCCTTTTCCTTCTAAATGTACTCAATTTTTAAGCTGATCAGCACACATTTTGTTTTTATTTGCATGCTTTGTGAAATCTTCCCTTATGCATTTACCTTATCACTTTGTTGAGTGCATGGAGTCTCTAGGAGAAAAACAAGCTTCAGCATCTGCCAGGTTAGAATTTCTCATTCTCCCAGACCTATTATCTTGGTAATGGGCTAGCATACTCCTTGATCTGTTTTAAAACTCTCAAGGATCCAGCTGCTGAAATGCATGTTAGCTTAATCAAAAAAACAAATAAACAGCAAAGATGTGTGGGAAAGGAACCGGCCGTACTTACTGTGAACACAGCAGTGTGCAGGATAGATATCTTTTTCCTAGTCTAGTTCCTCTTGTGATTCAAAGTTTTTTTACCCATGAACCAGAGAGTAACATTTGATCTCAGTTTGACTTCTGAAATAGGTCACTGTCTGGTTGGGGAGTAGATACACGCAGAGATGATGCGTCTGCTTGGAGATCAGCTTCTTGTGGCTAAGGGGGAGCAGATAGGAAAGCATAAATCAAAATAAATATCTTTGTCCCTACTGCAGTTGAAGTGGGCTCCCGTGGTATCCAGGGACAGCAGAGAATTTGGAAAAAAAGGTTGCACTGTGATAGTACTTTTCCCTTTGTGGGTTGTTCAGAATCTCGCATGGGAAGATGAGGAATGGCTCTGACCATAGACTAATTGGGATGAATCAGTGTTTCTAATTCCACATAGAATAGCTTCTGTGAGAACTGGAGAGGTTAGTGTTGAAACAGGGAGAAATGGTGGTTGAAACATGGTTGTTTCAAGGGGATTAAGAATAAATAATGCACACAGACAGGCTCTGGGAAACCATTACAACTAAAAGCGCAAAGAACAGCATTAAAATGTTTTTATCTCCTGTTCTTCATGTTTCAGAAACTGAAATATCTTGTGGGATGAAGCAGTGAGTGAAGACTGCAGTGGGGAAGAAGTGAAGTCTTTGACTCCATTAATGTGATGATGGATTGACTTAAATATTTGCAAAGTGTGAGATCATAAATTCAGCATCAGTGTTTCTAGAAGTAAAACTGAGAAACGAGTCAAAAAACAATGAAAACAAATGAGTAACTGTCAGTATTTTCTTTTCCTAAGGAGAAATACTTGTATTTAACAAACTAGACAGACACAAGTCCATGGCACCTGATGGGTTGCTCCCACAATAGCTGGCCAACATCATTGTGAGGCCATTCTCGATTATCTTTGAAAAGTTGCGGCAATCAGAGAATGTTCCTGTGGACTGGAAAAAGCAAATGTCACCTCTATCTTCAGGAAGGGGAAGAAGAACTGCCTGGGGAACTACAAGCCAGCTAGCCTCACCTTGATCCCTGCAGGTGATGGAGCAACTAATCCTGGAAATAATTTCCAAACATATTAATGAAAAGAAGGTGATTAAGAATAGTCAGCACAGATTTACAAAGGGGAGATTATGCCTGATCAACCTTGGTGATGAAATGACCAGTTTGGTAGATGTGGAAAGATCAGCAGATATTACTTACCTTGACTTCAGCAAAGCATTTGACACTCTCTCCTGTCCTAGATAAAACAATAAAGTATGGTTTAGATATAGTTTAGAACTGAAAATTGGCTGACTTGCCAAGACATGAAGTCCAGTGATCTCAGGAACTGATACTGCAGCCAATTCTGTTTAAAACTTGTGTTAATGATCTGTGTGATGGAGTATAGTGGAGTAAACCTCAGTAAGTTTGCAGAACTGCTAAGAGTGGTTGATACACCTGATGGTTGTGCTGCCACTTCAGAGGGACCACAACAGGCTGGAGATTGGGCTGAGGAATCTCATGCAGTTCAACAAAGGGAGATACAAAGTCCTCCCCCTGGGGATGATTAATCCTATGCACCAGTACACTCTGGAGACTGCCTGGCTGGAGAGTAACTCTGTAGAAAAGGAGCTGAGGATGGTGGTGGACAAGATGTCATGTGCCCTTGTGGCAAAGGTCTACAATATCCTGGGCTGCATTAGACAGATCATTGCCAGCAAGTTGAGGGAGGTGACCCTTCCTCTCTACACAGCCCTAGTGAGGCATATCTTGAGTGCTGGGTCCAGGTCTGTGCTCCCCCAGTACAGAATAGACGTGGGCATACTGGAGCAAGTCCAGTGAAAAGCCACAAAGATATTTAACAGACTGGAACATCTTTTATGTGAGGAAAAGCTGGCGGAACCGGGACTGTTCAGCCTGGAGAAGAGAAGGCTTAGGGGATCTTACTCATGTGTATAAATGCCTGATGGGAGGGAATGAAGAAGAAGGAGCAGGGAGCCAGGCTCTTTTCAGTGATGCCCTGTGACAGAACAAGAACCAATGGGCACAAACTGAAATACAAGAAATTCCACTTAAGCATAAGAAAATCCTTTTTTAATTGTGATGGTGACAGAATACTAAAATGGATTGCTCAGAGAGATTGCGGAGCCTGCATTCTTGAAGACATTAAAAACCCAACTGGACACAGTCCTGGGCAACCTGCTGTAGTTCACCCTGCTTTAAGCAAAGGGTTTAGACTAGATGAACTCTAAAGTTTACTTCCAACCTCAACTTTTCAGTGATTCTATATGTTGTCTTATATTGTTGGATTTTGAGAGCAAACAAGACTGCAAATGTTTTGTTTTTCATTGACCAGTCAAAAAAATCCAGTAAGGTTGAGGGGAAGAATGATGGCAAAGGAGAGTCAAAGAACTGACAAAAGTATCACTTGCCTAAAAAATTGCTTGTGGTTCCCATTTGTGATACATTTGATAATCCTCAGTGGTGATGTACTACAAAAGTGTTGATAATTTTCTTTCTTTCTTATATTTTTATTGGAGACAACACATGAATATGGATCCTGTTTTACTTTAAATTGCAAAAGTCTCCATGAAGGTTCAATGGATCAAACACTGAATATGCCATATCCAATAAGATCCATACTGCAGATACTATTACACTCCAGATGAAAATTTTCCTCTCAGCATGGAAAAGTAGTACAAATTGCTTGAATTCTCAGAAGCCAGAGGGCTCTACATACTTCAAGTATTTTTTTTCTTCTTAACTACTCAAAAAACAAAATAAATCCTAGAACAGATGAAGCAGAACAAATGTAAAAAAAATGAGCCTGCAAAACAGGACTGTGGAATTTTTCTCTCAGTGTAAGCTATATGGAAAAGAAAAAAATTCATCAGTAATTGCCCTTGCAGTAAACCCAGCCTGAGCTGCAGACAGATCATAGAATGGTTAGAGTTGGAAGGGACCTTCAAGATCATTGAGTTCCAACCCCCCTGCCATGAGCAGGGACACTTCCCACTAGACCAGGTTGCTCAAAGCCCCATCCAGCCTGGCCTTGAACACTTCCAGGGGTGGGGCATCCACAGCTTCTCTGGGCAACCTGTTCCAGTGCCTCGTCACTCCCACAGGAAAGAATTTCATTCTAATATCTAAGCTAAATCTCCCCTCTTCCAGTTTGAAGCCGTTACCTCCCGTCCTATCCCTACACTTCCTGACAAAGAGTCCCTCTCCTGCTCTCCTGTAGCTCCCTTCAGATGCTGGCAGGCTGCTAGAAGGTCTCACTGAAGCCTTTTGTTCTCCAGGCTATTTTATATCTGTTCTGTCATGGGAAACTATACTTAAAACTGTTGAACAGCAGTGTGGTTGGTTTGGGTTTTTTTAGCATAACAACTTCAGATCTTCAGTAGGTGTCCACCTACACAGCCCTCTGCTCCTTCATTGCCTCACAAAGCACTGACCTGGAAGGGGCAGAACAAGTGCCCCTGTCTCTGCACTTTCCAGCTCTTGCCCAGCAGGAAATCCATGACGGTGCAAACTCCCTGCTGCCAGGAAAGTCAGCACCAGTGAGTCCCAGGAGAAAGGGAGCACATCAGCCTAGGCCTATGCTTCTATAAGCAGCTCACTGAAGACATACTGCCTCCTCCACGCCTGGGAGAAAGCTGGGTAGCTCTGGACTACAGTGAGCTGAAAGGTAGGGATATCTGTGAGACCAGGTGCTTAGATAAAAATAGGAAGTCAGGTAAACTGAGAGTAAACGTTCATCTGTATTTTGTAGCTGTGTGAATGTTTGCCTGGCCTTCTGAAGTCGGGAACAGCTGGAAACCTCATGCAGGGTGTTTCTTCTGAACCCCATAAGGGTTTAGGAGAACTTGGGCTTTAGTCTCTTGGTGGTGGTCAGTCAGTCAGTCACACATCTGTGGTGCTCTCAGCCATGAGACAGCTGCAAGCATTTTCATTGAAGAACTGTGGTAGGGAAGATGTTCTCACCACCCCAATTGTTCTGTGGTCTTGTTCCCATTCCTGCAGGTTAATGGGGCTTCTCTCAGCCCTAGAAAAAAGAAAAAAAAAACACAGATTTTTTTTTGTTCAGTTCCTGCTGCATCAGTAAGTGGTCTGGTGCACCTGAACATTAGAAAACCAGATCACAGGTGTACAGTGAGCCAGCAGCTGTACAAATAACATCAACCTTTCATGAGCAGGCTTTCATGAGCACAGCCTGTATGGACACACAAAACCTTTTATTCAAGGCTTCGGGCCAGCCAGGATGTGATATGATTTGCATTTGGTCAGGGCCAGATTTGGAGCTGGTCTAAGCGAGATGATTGCAGGGCTTAGATAGGAAGAAATAGGTCCCACTAAATAAAAATTGAATCAGGTCTTCTGATGGTTTTGTGTAGCTTTCTCTGGCCTTCCATCTTAAAATAGACTACAAATTCTGTGTTGAGAAGGTCCATGGTTTAAATTGTGAAGCAGAAGTTGAGTCCTTCTAAGTTTATCTGTTGGGGTCAGAGCTATTTCCATACTTGCATATGGAAAGTGGAATGGATTGATTTCAGAAGTTAATTCACTTCTTCCCTGGCCCTTTCCTGGCACTACTGGAATTTCATCTCAAAGGCAAACCTCTGTGTGTGTGTGTTTGTGTGTGCATGTTTACCTGCATGACAGACCAGCCACCACAGATGCTTCTGTAAGCCTGGCTCTGCAGTGGTGCAAATCTGGGATAGTTCTGGTAACAAGCAGAGTTCCTCAGGAGAGACACATGCAGTCTAGGCCAGGATCCATTCCACTTAATTAAATAATTAAAGGTTAAATATCCTGGAAGATCCATTTTCCAGTGTCCTTAACCTTGTCTGTGCTGGCAACCTCCTTATTTATTTATTTACTTATTTTCAAACAGCTTTTCATGGCCATTGACATAAAGTTTCCAGCTTCACTAATATGGAACATCTGTGGTCCCTATGCAGTGTCCTCTATAGGTCATGGGAAAGCTTTATCTTACTAATAAGCTCCATTCCTCTATATATTCAAGCCCAATTGCTGGGGCCAAGTGTGTTTATAAATAAATATTGTCTTGTAATGACCATTTCCGTATGTCCCAGAGGAATAGAGACCTAGTCCTTTTCAGCTGGCCAGCTGCCTCCTTTGTAACAGTGAGAACAATTTTACCCTGTCTGGTTAATGTTTGATTTATGTGGAACTGAACTCCCCAAGGTGACAGGCCAGTGATACTGAAGAATGCAATGCTCCCAGCTACCCTTAATATTCGAGAAAGTTTGATCATCCGTCCACCATTTCTCTCTTCATCAAACAAAATGCGGGGTGTGTTTATGGAATATCTCTATTTGTCCCCTCTGTCTGCCTCAACCAAAACAGGGACCAAAGCACGAGGAAGGCAAGTGAGTTTCATTCGAATGCTATCCCATATAGATATGGGATATATAGATAATATAGATATTTCTCTCCATAAGAGAAATTACCATTGATGTAGGACATTGCTAAGATACGGAACAATACATTTGCAGGGAAATTCAGAGAATGGATTGCAAAAAATATTTGGTGAATGATCGGCTCTATATACTGAGGACTGCACAAGAAATATGCTGCAGGATGCCTTCTCTCCTGAATGAAGCATGAGTGTTCCTTAAGTGTTCTTAAGTGTTCCTTATCACTGAAGGATAACATGCTATCTCAGTGGCTTACTTCTTAATACTGTTATATGCAAGACAATATCTAGTATTTCTTACACTAGTCTTGATCTGCTCTGCATACTCTTCCATCCAGTCAATGCTACAGCAGAGGTCAGGATCCATCTTTTAAAGAAATTCAGAAGAAATCCATTGTATTGTTTAGAAAATCAACATAAGGACTAATGTAGCGTATCTGGTAATCTCCACTGCTTAAATGTTACTTTAGCTACATATATACATGTATTTATATAGAGTTGCACATACACACAGAGTGAAGAATGTTCATTCTGATTTTCCACTCTCTCAAAGTTTTGTATTTTGTGGAAAGGAATGGATGTCTGGTGATTTCTATGCTTTGGATTCTTGTAAAGCCAGTCTGATGAACAGCCTCCAGGCATGATCACTAATAAGGACTGATTCTGATGGCTATAATTTCACCCTAACTTATAGTAAGCCGGAAATAATTTGGCTGTTTCAGTTGGTGTGACAAACATATTTCCAGCAAGATTTGGCATGAATCCAATGAAAGATTAAGAGAAAGACAAATGTGAAGTATCTCTGTCTCAACTTCTGTGATGCCTTGACTTCAGATAAAAAAAAAAAAGGTGTGAAAAATGCCATTGTAGTGTCTTATCATGAAACTAAAATCTGGGTTGTCTTCAGATTTTTAAGGAAAAAAAAAGTCTACCATATTCAGTCAAATTTCAGGCCACAAATATTTAAAAATTAGTAGTATTCTGTGAGTGATCAGAGATTCCTATTCCAGAGAGAAATAAACCCAAAAAGCCCTGACGCTAAAAACCTGAATAGCAAAAGAGGCGAGACATTTAAAACTTACTGCCCCTGTCTCCTTGCAGTCTACGGCTTTTCATAAGAAGCGTGACCAGCAGGTCTTGGGAGGTGATTCTGCCCCTCTACTCTGCACTCCTGAGACCCCACCTGGAGTGCTGTGTCCAGCTCTGGAGTCCTCAACAGAGAAAGGACATAGAACTATTGGAACAGGTCCAGCGGAGGGCCACGAAGATGATTAGAGGGATGGAGCACCTCTCCTATGAAGACAGACTGAGAGAGCTGGGGCTGTTCAGCCTGGAGAACAGGAGGCTCTGGGCAGACCTTCTAGCAGCCTGACAGTAACTGAAGGGAGCTACTGGAGAGCAGGAGAGGGACTCTTTGTCAGGAAGTGTAGGGATAGGACAAGAGATAATGGTTTTAAACTGGAAGAGGGGAGATTTAGATTGGATATTAGGAAAAAAATCTTTCCTATGAGGGTGGTGAGGCACTGGAACAGGTTGCCCAGAGAAGTTGTGGATACGCCATCCCTGAGAGTGTTGAAGGCCAGGCTGGATGGGGCTTTGAGCAACCTGGTCTAGTGGGAGGTGTCCCTGCCCATGGCAGGGGGGTTGGAACTTGATGATCTTTGAGGTCCCTTCCAATTCTAACCATTCTATGATTCAATAGAATTTCAGTGTTTATGCTTCTTGGAGTTCAATTACATTTCTGATTTTTTTTTTTTTTTTTTTTTTTTTTTTTGGCCAGGCTGATCATCAGATAAGATCGCCTGTACTGGGTCACCATATGGCACCACAGTCACATTGCCTCCAGAAGGGTGGCATGAGCCAGGATGTAGCTCCAGACCAGGAGATCCCTGCTGACACTGAGTTGCCCACATGGGAACAAGAAGTGGGAAAGGATGTGGCTAACTCTAGCCAGAGAAAAAGAGGGAGTGTGCATGTGTATGTGGGGTAACCAAAGTCTAGGACTAGGCTGAGGAAAAGACTAATTATTTAAGAGAGCAGTCATTTTCCAGGACCTCATTTTATTATACAAGGGAAAGAAGAATTCTCCTTAGCATGTTGGGGTTTAGCACTCAGTAAGGAAAGTACCAAAATCTATACCAAAATATGCCAAAATGCGGCATTTATTTTGGATGTCAAGATGTTTCTCAATTTTTATGACAAATCCAATCTTGGTTGATGCATGAAGGACTAGACAGAGCCTCCCTCTCTTATACTGTGGGACATGATCTAGAGGAGAATTGTGCAGCAAACCAGCTCCTGTGATTTCAGTTACCTTGTCATGTTTTCAAATTTATTTCATTTAACAAAGTATGTTAGAAAGTGATGAGTACACTGTGGTCTTGTTTTGATACTGACAAGATTTTTGCATTGCAAACATGGCTTTTTTGTCTTAAATGGCAAAGAGAAAGCCATATCAACAGGCAAATAATATGAACACTATTGTGTTTGTAGCTATTTAATTTCAGTTTTATGAATGAGATAAAAACCGAGACAAAATAATCGCTGTCCTGGTTTAAGGTAAAAAGAAACAATTTTCAGTTTTACAGTTTTACTTTCTTAGCTAAGCTTCTTCTAACTAACTAAACTCTGAAATTAACAGCACATTGTTCAGAAATCTTTTGTCTCACAGTGATAAGATCTGATTATACCAAGGCATGGTATGCAGAGAGGCCCTTGCTTATACTTATTGCTATAACAACCAAGGTCAGGTAATTTTTGTCATTTGCCCCGTTGGAGGGTCAGAAGCGGAAAAACGTAAAGGGGTCCCACCTGCAAGGAGGGACGGACAGGACAGGTGACCCAAAACTGACCAACAGGGGTATTCCATCCCATCCGCATCATGCCCCATATAGAAGCTGAGGGATCAAAAGGTCAACCCTCCTTCTTCGATGGCTAATGTCCAAGGAGGACCCTGCATGTTTGTCTGCCTGTGATCCCGATCCGAGCATTCCTGACTCCAGATCTGGAATCCAGCTCCTGTCGATCACCGAATCCAGTTTGGGACTTTTCCTGAAGCCTGCTGGTGACGCGGTCGTCATCCTGGGAGCTTGATATGGTTTTGTATATACTGTATACTTCTTTTTTCCCTTTTTCCTAAATTTCCTTTTTATTATTTATATTATTATTTTTATTTATATTTTCATTAAAGAAGTTTATTTTTTTTCTAAACTCTTGAATCTCTTTAATTTCTTCCTCTCCTCTCTTTTTCCCAAAGACATCTGTCAATCTGGTTTTGGTAAATTTGGCTGAAACCACGACAATCGCCCCCCCAAAACCTCAATCGATCTATTACTACTGGGTTCTGTTTAACTTTTTGTTATGTAAACTACATGATGGTCACGCTTTCTGCTGGTGGGAAAATTTCCCAAGGAGAAATGTGTCCCTCACTTCCTCTGGGAATGCTCAGTACCCTGGAGATGCTTCTTGTTTGACATTTAGTTTCTCCAGTGATTACTATGCCTTTGCTCAGATGAGCGAAGTAATTTTTCTTTCCCTGCTTTCAAATGGTCCATGTAATTATGTAATTGTGAGACTCTTTCCGTTATGCTTAAGGCTCAATTGTCTTATGACAGTGGATATACAAGTGTTTGTCCTCCCAGTGCCTGTTTGAGCAAGACTGAGCTGGGCTAGGCTAGTTTGGCTACATTTTGGTGGCAGGTAGCATGGTGAGCTCTGGAAATCTTCAGTACTGGGCAATTGCCCATCCCTGCTTTCATATATTCTCTCACAGGGAATTTGGGGGTCAGAGACAACAGACTTGAGTGCAAACCAGGGAAGCATCCACAGCATAGCAGGCCAGTGCTGATTTGTGCCCGCTGCAGCCATGGTGTGCTTACTACATCGTTAACCACAAAACAAACTTTGCTTTGCTTATGAACTAGAACATGTATTTGTTCTATCTTCTGGAAATACATCATAGTTCGTGTGAATAAAGCTTGCAAAATACGTTGGAGTTGCCTCTGGAAAACCTCCCCAGAAGACCACGTTGTGCCAGTTAGGATTAGAAAGATTCAGATTATGTCAGAAATAATTACAAATTTTTGCTAACCTGGACCTCTACTTTCTACCCGGTACTGTTTTCTTATATAAGCTGCTTACTATCACAGCATTTGGAAGGCACTTTGCAGACTCACAGGAAGGACAGATCCAATAAATGCACATAGGTTATCCAAACAGTGAATACATTTATTTACACTGTACAGCTTTCACATCTGTCATTACAAACACCACCAGTCTACCCCGCAGTGCCTGGAGTTCTGCCTCTATCAAAAAGGAGGCAAAGCTTTCAAAACCAGTGCTGAACCATGATGTATAAAATAGACAAATAGAAATCTTGTTGCTTACTTGATTACTGATGTTTTCTTTCTCATTATTAATTGAGCTCTTGTTGCTACAAAATCTCTTTGGGTTTTTTTGTTTGTTTTTGTTTTGTTTTGTTTTGTTTTTTAAACTAGAAATCTATGAAACAAAACTGCACTGCTGTCTTATGGAAAGGGCAGCTAGAACCTTACTGCTGCTTTCTTTTCCAGCAGAGCTTGCATTGAAAAGTCTAAACAAAGATGCTTATGTTTCTATGCAAGTTTGGGGTTAAATAACTCTCTGGGAAGGCACGCACGCACACTGCCTGGGAAGGGCTGCTCCAGCATTAGGAAAACTCCCCTGCTAGAGAGATTTATGCTCTGGAGATCCTGCCACTTTTCACTTTGAGTGCTCTTCCTGCTTGCACTCTGGACTCTTAAGCATGTATTTAATTTTAGAGGCTTCCTTGAGAATCCTTCTAATTTGGAGGGGACTTTAAGCAAGTCTCTAGAGATTGCTGAACCGTTTAGGATTTCAGAGGTGCTCAAGTGTTTGTGTCTATCTTACTGGGTAACAGCATCCTCAGTGTTTTAATTATGTTCACATCTATTCATTTTAGCAGCCAGTTTGCACTTCAGTTAAGTACCTATGTCCTATCATGCCCTACGCATCACAGCGATTGGAGTCCCGTACTTCCAGATCTCCCTTTCAGCAGCCTGAAATAACCAAAATCACATTCACTTTACTAGAAAGAGTGGTACATTTAAAGTTGTGAACAGCTGATATTCACTTCTGCTTTCTTTAAAAGCCATCTATCCCTTGACTTCTTCAGTGCATTCCCATATTAGCCTGGTTCCATAGAAGAGCTGTCTTCTCCTCCTTTGGATGACGTGTTCCTTTAAGTCTGCTGGAGTAGTTTTGTCTCCAGTATTCCTGGACTCAGTATTTCAGACAGTATCGTTTGTTCGTTTAAATTTTCCACGTGGGCTGAAGACGGCTTGCCTACCATTTTTCATGTTTCACTTTCTTTTGTCCAGCATTACTTTATTGAGCTGATTTACCATAGTGGCACAAAGCTGACACTGTAGGAACTGTTTCAGTGTTCTTTATCCACTATTTGTTACAGAGAATCCAGGTCATTGCTGCTCATTCAGAGGGCAAAAAGGACTTTTCCAGCTCAGAGTGTGTGCAAGACCTTTACATGCAATAATCAATTGTGTAGCAAGAGGCAAAGCTTCCCTGTGGAAGGGAATCAGGAATCTGGTTTGTCTTTCACAGTACTTTGAACTGTGCTTCTGGCAGCTCCGAGCAAACCTTCCCCAGGGGGACATTAGGCACATGTGTTTTTGAAAGCAAGAAGATCCGGGGCTGATCCTTGCTGTTGCTGTGAAGTTCACATGGCCACGGCATGCAACCCAGCTGGAAGTGAGTCCCTGCCTGATGTGAACAGGGAGGCATGTAGCTGTGTGGCCACTACCACTTCTCATGACCAAAAAGTGCATGTCCTGCATGGTGTGTGCAGCTCCCCATAGAGCATCATCTGAGGCCAAGAGTGCTCAGGGAGCTCCCTGGGGCCATGGGTAGGTACTAACAGTACGTGTTAGCCTTTAACAACTCAGATCTCTCAATGAAACCACGTGATAGGCCTGCCATGTCTTTGCTAATAAATATTTTATCCCTTGGCAGGCACATTTGTACCCTCTTTTGTGTGCATGCCATGACTGATGGTGTTGGGCAGGTGGGTCCCTACAGAAGGCAAGTTCACATCAAGCTTCTTAATGATTTCATGCGCCAAATTACTACAGGCAAGTTTGTCAAAGGGAGATCTGAAATCTTTTTCTACTAAAACAACCCTTCCCTTTTCACAAAAAGAGCTCAGGAATAAAACATAAATGGTCTTTTCCATGAGTGTTTGCACACACACACTTGTGGATGCACACATTTTTCTGTTACTGTTTATTTCCCCTGTGTAATATTTCAAATGACATTTCTGAAGTACCCATATGAAATGCCTGGAAATCCTAACAGGGGAAGAAAAATAACCTCCACTTTGTAACTATCCCACCCCATTTTCTGTCCAGATGGCACACTGGCACATACCAGTTTTTTCCCACCACTGAATACAAATGTAAGTCAAATTGCCAATTTCAAAGAGGAAAGCAGTCATGTGAAGCTCTCTGAAACATTTGACAGAAATCTAAACCAACACATTGGAAAGAGTTACAAACAAAAATCAGCCCCAAAACCAGTGTTTCTCCTGTGACATCATGTCACATTAATCACTACTAGGTTGCCCTAATAAGGATGAAAATTCCGCCTTCATAGCCTGTTCTCCCAAACAAAAAATGCATCTTCTGCTGTGTTGGACCTTCCTTAATGTCTGCCAGAACAGATGGAGCTGGTAGCTTCGCTTAAAGGTCAACAAGGTCAGTTGAGGCCTGGGATGGGAGAGAAGTCCATCACAGTGATGGTCTTTTTCTCTCTAAAGCACACAAGAGGATCTCTGAGACATGATAATTTGTGATATACACGTGCACACACATATACACACACACAGACAGATATATATACACACACACACACACAGATATAAACAATTTATGTGTGTGTGTGGCCAGAGATCAAGCTTTAAGTCGAATCTATGGGCTGGGAAGCCCAAGTTACAATAACCTGGAGAAGTCAAACTGGCAGTGCAAACTCTTCCCTCTCTCTATAATTTTACATATATATATATATATATATATATACATATATATATACATATATATATTACATATATATATACACTTTTTTATATAAATACCAAGTTAAACAAGCTTTTCTCCTTTGATTTGGTAATCTAGACAAGGAGAATTTAAATTGAAGGAATTTACTGATTAATTAATGGTCCTGTGCTTGAAGTGGAATAGGAAAGAACATGTTCATCTACACAGATGTATTATGTTGGAAGGACACGAGGAGTTACCACTAGTCCTCAGCTGTGTGATTTGCAGTGAATTGCAAGCACTTACTTAAGCTACCTACTTAAGATGATCTTTCTGTTTTGTGGACATCGCTAGCAGTCTCTCAGAGAATGAGTGTTCAGACATTGACATGTGAAATGAGAAAGATATGGTTGATTTAATCTACATGTTTCCCTGCTAAATTATTATACTTTTACACATTCATGTGTGGTCTCACTTTAAACACCTCCACCAGTAATGTTTGTGCCCCCTCTGCTTTGAAGACCATTCTGGTAAGTTCTACTTACCATTCAGTGCACGGTCAGGAAACATATATTTTACTAATCTTAACTTCTCATTACTCTGGTTTCCTGCCTTTACTCTGCTAATTGATACGACTGATGTGTATTAACCCCAGACCATCTCCAAAGTCTGGAAACAATGACCTTTTCATTTTAAATGTGGGATTTTCTATTACTTATAAATCCAGGAGGTTTAAAACTATTTTGATGAAATGTTTCAGGGGTTTCTGTTGCACTGTTTCCAAGTTTAAATAAACTGGGGGTGAAGCATTTGTTAGGACTGAAGCAAGGAAAGAAAACCCCCAGAAGATGTCCCATTTTGCCTGGAGCTTTCATTGACAGAAGTGGCTCCGCTGGTAGCAGTTGCTTTGTGGCCTTAATGTGCTCATCTTACCGCTCCTGGTTTAATTCTGTGAATATCCTACGGGTGACACATGTAGGTTTTCTCTATCAGGCTGGTGTTCATGACAGGCTGTGACTGAACAATGACTCCACTGTAAACTTGGAAGTCCTGCGCCTGTTAACCCTGGCCTACAGACAGCAAGGGTGTTTGTAGACATACAACATACAGGTGGGTTAATGTTATGATGCTCACACTCCTATGGGAAGGATGGCAACATCTCGCTCCACTTTAATGCTTTTGCAGTGATTGTCTGACCCCAGTGACACTGCTGAAACATTGATATTCAAGCAAAACATAGTTTTAATATTGGACATAGCCTTAGGGGCTCGGTGATGGGACAGCTGTCCTTCAAAATCAAGTGCAAATTGCAGTACTGAGCTGGACTTCACTAATGAATGTAGTCGTGTCTAACTATATGTTTTCCTGGAGTCATTCCCCAAGATATACCACAGTAAAATGGACCTTGAAAGGCTTTTTAGTCCCTGAAGAAGGACACACTGAAAAACTTGGCCTCAGTCAGTGTTCACTACCAACTTTTGCAGAAACAAGATGCAGTATCATAACCAATTTCATTGTATTTGAGCAGCTGATCAAAATGTAAACTTACTCTTTGCTCATTGCCTGTCACTCTTTATTTTTTAACCGGAATATCAGAATTGATATTTGAACAGATTACTGTCCCTGAAGGGAAAAAAAAAAAAAGCATGACTGATAATGACATGCTTAATATCAATATAAACTGAAGGATACTCATGTCTTTAAATTTAGGTTAAAATAAATATTTCAAGAAGCCCATTCAGACTTGTATTCCATTTTTCACACTGATGTACAGGCAGTACAAAAAGGCTGGCTGTAAGGATAGCTTCAGTTCAGAAATCTTATTAATCACTTAATTTAACACAAAAGATTTAGAGAGTATGGTGAGATTTTGTATATGGAAAAATAGCACCTCACAAACAATTTAATCTGGTCAGCCAGGAATAGTATCTGTTTATAACACAATTTAGAAACACTGACTGAGGCTGAACATCTTTTATTATTTGATATATTTTTAAAATGCTATGATACTGAAAGCTGGCCACCCAAGGGGCTAACAATTATCACTTGCTCTCCCTCACATTCAGCAGAGTTTCATTTACTTGGTGTTGCAACCCTTTGGTTTTGCTTTAAATTCTGAATCTGGAAACCATGACAGTCAGCAGAAGCGACCCCTTTTTGACAGACCAACCCGGGTCACCCAGAATCAAAGACCTAACATCAAAAAATATACCCTGAAGAACAGCAAGGCTGGGCCATGGAAGGATGCAATTAATTTTTGTGGCTAATGTGGTTACAAAAATAGCACTTGAGGAGAGCATTGATGTTCTTTGGATGAGGAAGACACTGATCCCAAACCACGACAGCCCTTTGCAGTCACTCCAGTGACATTCCTCAATTTAATGATGTTTTCAGTAGACTTCAGACCATAAAACCAAGAAATACAATTTCACTTTGGCCCACACAGAAGCTGGCTTTCTCATCTTTGCTACTAAGCCAAAATTTAATAACAGTAGGAAGAAAAGTAAACTCCTGTAATGATAAGATACCCTAATTTTTACAAATTATTCCCAGGGACATTTGTCCGTACTGTTTGAAGGATCTGTAATTAGCACTGTAATGCATTTGTCAAAACAAATCAACCATTTGGTGATATCTAACCCCAGGGGTTTTTTCATGCTTGCTTGTTTCCTCAGTGGAAGCTTCGTTAAAGACTTTTAAATCAGAGAAAGCCTTTCTCTTGACCAAATATCATTTACCCTCCCTATTCATAAATTTGGAGTGCAGAATGGACCACTAGATCATCCTGTCTTACCTCCTGAGCAGCAAGGGCCATGACATCATGCACAGCTACTCCTACAGCGAACCCAGAAACGTGTTTAGGCTAACACATATCCTCCAGGAAACTATAACAGATTCATGGGTAGAAGTAATACCTTCAGTCAGATCAATTCTTTTTTAGAGTAGAAGGAAGGAAAAAGAAAGTGTTACCAGGTGAAGAAAGAATCTATCACTTTTTGGTCTGCCTCTTTTAATTCTTAACAACCTAAATGTTAAAACTATTGGTAGTAATAACTGGAGTATGGACAATATTTTCCTTGAATGCATGCATTTTCTCTATGTTATAGAATGTCTTGATGGTCCTAGCATATTCCCTTCATCATTAACTGATAACTCAGCAGTGTCTGAAAGACCACCAACTCAGTGGTCTGAAAGGAGAATCCTCAGACAGAAACCTGCTGAATACTTAGTATTTTTAAATATTTCTGTTAATCCAAGCCCCTTGGTGATGTGTCCTAACTGTGACTGCCTCAATCTCAGCGGCTTTTTCTCTTGGACAGCACTGATCTCAGCTCTGCGGGTTAAATCTCTCTACACTGTCCAAGAAGGGAATGTGGGAACATGTTTTATCTTTACTTATCTTTACTGTCCAGTTATCACATGAGAAATCTTTTTTTTTCCAAGTTCAAAGAATTCTTAAGAGAAAGTAGGAAACATAATTCAGAGAGATAGAGCCAAGAAGCATTATTAATATGCTAGAGTATTAGAAATTCTTGCCTATCAGCTTAGATTAGTCTGGATGTGATGTAAACACACATATTTGAAAAACATATTTTAACATAAGCATTTGGGGGAGGAAAAGTTAACTCTCACCTGGCTATGCAAACAACTGAGATTAGGAAATTAGATCTAGAGAAGTGGGAATTTACACCATCATTTTGTATTTCGCTGCCATCTGTCACACACAGCATGAGTGTCCCCCATCATCTTGACACGAAGAACGATACCTTCCTGTGAAGGACACTGTCTAAAGCACCTGAGGAGCCACATTGCTTCCCAGTCTCCTCCTGGGGACAAGTCACTAACCCAGGGCACTGACGCCAGGGTCTGGACTGCCTCCTGCCCCATCCCTGCATCCATGAGTTCCAGTATCACTCCCCATAGAGACTGGTGACCACAGCTCCTGGCGTCAGTCACCATTCAGATCACCACGAATCCCCAGCATTGAGTTCAGTGACTGCAAGCATCTGGAGACTAGACTGACACACACTTGTAGGATGCTGTACTGGGGCTACAAAACCTTATTGTGAATAGTAGCACAGCACAAAATCAGAGTCTAGCAGGACATAATCTATTGCTTGATGGTGTCTTCCAAAGCCCCAACAGTGTTTTGAAAATATCAGGCTCTGCAAAGAATATAATTTTGTCAAAAACAATGAAAGCTTTGTTCCTTTCGTCATGTGATATCTGATGGTTTTTTTCTCCAGTCAGTTCCTCTCTGATCTTGCATGAACTACTTTTTCAGCTTGCTGCAATAAGCATTTGCTAATAATAATTCATTGGACAGCTTGGAAACTGGCTTCACAAAGTGTCCTCAATCTTAGTTGGTGAAGAAAAGATAGCCACTTTTTTTCAGTCAGCGGGAATGGTATGCACATATGCAAAAGCGTAATTCCATGCTCAAACTTCATGCAATATAGACAAAGGTGTGTATTTTTGTGAAAGACATTCAAGATGGCTGTGAGGTAAATTGAGCCCGTGCCTCTGAAATGACCCAATGGATTACCGTAAGACATGACATTAAGATAAAGGCCTATTGCATACATGAAGTGTTAACTAAATCTGAATATACTTCTTGCTCATTTGGTGTATGATGTCTTGAGTACGCCAGAAAGTTTGGGATAACCCATCTGTGGCTGGAGCCAGGCAAATTGCATTCACAAGGGCAAACTGCTGTGGTGCAACACATGCTCATCATGAAGCAATACTCAGGAGGGGATCATTTTACAAGGCCACAGTGATGCCAAATGTTATGGAGATGTTCCAAGCATGGCTTGCAGAAGGCTTTAGAGAGGGATGGTATGCAGAGCAAGATACAGCTAGATATACTGGAAGGTGCCCAGGAGGGGTGCTTTGAGTGGGCAGGAGTGTCATGACTCTGACAGGAGACCGGTGGCCATCCAAGCAGTTTTGGGGGCTGGACAGGGTGAGCAATGGCAACTGAAACGCACCCATTTATTAGTCATTGAGTCACCATCCCATTTTCATCAGCTTTGATGGCTTAGGTATCTATCCTGCTTGTATCTTCAGCAGCCCCAGCCTAGCCTAGGCTTGAAGAGCAACCTCCTTGCTTTGGCTGTGGTGCAGACCACCTAAGAGTCCCACTCAGCCAGGTTACCCCCTCCAATGGGCAGCTCAAAACCTCATATCGAACCTGTCTGGTTGGGCAGCGTTGTCCTTCAGATGCTGAGGGCTCCTCCCTGAAGTCAGACTTTTTGGGCCCTCAGAACTGCTCTGTGACCATCTTGGCAGGACTTGGCTACACTGGGGGCTCTTGGGTGGCTGGATTCACTGTGAGGTTTGGTGACATCTCTCGGTGAGAGGAAAGGAAGGGCCCTTGTGTTTTTGGTCTGCCAGCCCTCCTGGAGAGACTTGATTTACCGGCATGGCTCAGGATGTGCCTGTGCTGGGGTCCTGCCTCTCTCCCTGGCTCACACCAGAAAGAGAGCATAAGAAATCCTGAAGGTAACAGCTACAGAATAACCTGCCACCAGGGGAAGTTTCCTCCAAATCCTATACACAGGAAGTTGCTCCAGTACTGGAGCATTAAGCTTTATATCCCATGTAAGCACTGTCTGTGTTTGTTTGCTCTCTACCTCCTCACCAAGGTAAATCTGAATCTCGTGTCAGCAGAGCAGTCAAAGGGTCTCACTGCCGTTTTTCTGTTTATAATAGAGAAGTTATTTAAGATAAGGCTAGAAAAAAAAAAATAAAGAGCAGTGGCAGATATTACATCTGTCCTGGAAGGACTTTATAATCACTTTTTTGCTCTTAGTAAATAGTTTTGCTCCCTACAGAAGGTGCACCAGTAACACTCATATCTGTCTGGAAGGTTGTTCAAGGAGTCAAAGCATAACGAATGCACAGAATAAGTGATGTCAAATAATGCAGTCCCAGTTACAAAATGTTACTGAGGGATGGGAACGGTAGGGACACAAATAAGCGTGAACGATGATGACTAATGATGATCATCAGATGATGCTTATACATTATTGCTTCTAATTCTCTAAATTATTACCAATGAGAGAGACAGACAGTTAAATGCCAGCATGAACTGCCAGTAGTATTGGATAGAAATCTCAGCTGTCACTCTTAACTTGTCAGTGTACGTCAAACACAGAAAACTTCAATTTGAAATAAAGCCTCTTTCACCTGATAAAGTTGCTACAAAGAATAAGTAATTAAACATATTGAACCACGGTGCTGCCAGCTTATCCCCTCTCAGCAGGCATGATGCTGTAAAGGTCTGAAACCTGTCCTTCAGTGAGGAACACAGCTCCCAGCCCCCAAACCTGCCCCCCACTCTCCATGACTGACCAGGCAGTTTACCCCAACTGCTGCCAGCCTCGTCTAGGGCTGCAAAACTTGCTCAAGAAAGGGCCTTTGCACAAAGGGATTTTCTGCAAGGAGCAGGAGCACAGCACATACGAGTACAACATTCATGACAAGCCGTGTCACGATTCAGACTTGTGCATCTGTTCAGCACCCCTGCATATGACTTAGGTGCCTTAGTGTTACCTCAAAATACCAATAACAGCCTTACAGGAAAGAGAGTACTGTAGGTGTAAAGCAGATAAAGGCATGAAGGCAAAATAAAAATTGGAAGGAAGATTGTACTTGAGGACAAAATGAGAAAATAGTCACAGGTGAAAAAAACCAAAAACCTCAGCTGAAATGCTGAGAGAGAGAATTGAAAGAATGTCAAATTATTACTCAAAAGGACCAAATAAAAGACTAGGAGACAAGGATGAAAAGTATAGAAGAATGAATGGAGAATGCAAAGAAAAAAAGAAGAGAAACAGAGAAAAATCAGAGACGGAAAAAATCAGTATTGTCACTTTTTTATTTTGTAGAAAATTTGCTTTTGTACAGCATCTGACTTAACCATTTATTAAACAGACAGCCTCAAAGAAATTCACAGCCCTGGAAACAGAGGCCAAACTGTATATGCTTCACTCTGATTCTTCTTGGAAGCTACAGATGTTCATTGTTTGGACACACAATGGACAGATTAATGTCTCCAGATGTTCGCCATCCATCCTTTCAGAACATTAATGGGCAGGCCAGGGAATGAATGCTTTTAGCAGAAACTTCAATTTCCGCTACTGCTTCAGATGTATTTTTTCAGTGTTTATTTCCCGAAGCGCACCTGCTCCAAATGCAGGGAGCCTACACTACAGAGTAATGCCCCTCCATACCACCACCCAACACCGCTTGAAGTCTGCAAACCGTTCATACAAATCTTGGGGAACTGACGTCCAAAGAGAAAAGAGAATCCAGCATGGCTTTTGACTATTTTACCTGATGGGAATAAGAAAATATTTAAAATTATAAAAGTATTTAAGTGGTTGAGTGGCTCAGAGAGTCAGCACAGAGCCAGTACTTCTCTCAGCCACAGATATAAGGCAATTTCTGTAAGAAATTTGAACAGGAATTTGTCCACTTCTTATTAATGGAGGAAAAAAGCATGTATCAATTTAGCATTACCAAATGTGATACAAATAGTTGCCATACATTTACTTATTCTTGTAGAAAAACTCGTGGAGCCATTTTTGGGAAGGATGTAAATACTAAACAACTATTGTAATTTGAAGAGAAAAGCTGCTTGCCACCCATTCTCAATGCCATGTCATATAAAACCACAGGTGAGACACTGCTGAAAAACAGTAATTTAACATCAGTGCCCAAGTCCCCCAGCAAATAATTCAGACAGTTTTGAAAAGACTATCTTTAGTATTACTGGCCTGGTTCCTCCCATTCCCATTCATGAATCCCCACTGGCAAGACATAGCCTTCTGCTGAAGCAGACAGACTTAATTCTACAATAAATACTGTAAATGAAAGAAGTACACTTGTTGTCTTCAGTGTATGAATCTATAAGGAAAACAAACCTAGATTTGGTCTTCCACCGGTATGAAGAGAATGTTAAAGAGGCATATGCTTTTTCAGCTTGAATAATTTCAGTGAAATGGATGCTCAGGTGGCAGCTGGGGAGACTTGAGTTCCTCAGCTTGGGCTACAGCTGTGTTATAGATGCATGTTGTCCTGCAGTGAGTATCTCACCCTGAGAAGAGCAGTGCTCTGAAAGAGGTTGTGCTGTTTTGCTGGTTCTTCTGCCAGTGCTGCCCAAGGTGACACCAGTTTTCCTGTGGGACGGTCAAGGTCACTTCAGCTGACCTGAATTTGCTCTCAAAATGCTTTTGTCAGAAAGCAACAGAAAGAAAAGATCTGGAAAATGGAAGGTAAAATCCTGGCTCTTCTCCAGGGAGATCATCAAGGAATTTAGCTACTCCTTTCAAGAGTACAAGGAATTAATCTGGAAAAGATCAATATCCAAATATCCCCCACCAAATCCGTGGGAGTTTGAAATCAGTTTTGAAAAAGCACTCCCTTCTGCCTGCAGGTGGGTGACCCACTTACGTAGATACCACCACATTTTGAGACAACCAGCAGAAAAAGGTAAGGGACCCTTGATAGGGAAAACACAATTTAAAAAAATAGCATGCCATTAAAACAAGTATAAATACACATTATATTACATTAGTGAGCTGTGTTTTCTTTAGCATATGTGCCATTTTTTTATTAATTCATACACTAGTGCTAAAGTGTTTCCTAACTCCATTAGGTGGTGCTTTCAGTAAGTAATAGAATAAATAGTTCTTGCATGGTTCATTTCTGCTTCGTCTTCTCTTTTTCTTAAGTAAAAGACCAGTTAAACACCATGGATGCCACCTCCTTCCAAAGCCCACTGCCCTCACACAGAGCTGTGCATCATGTTTCGGAGGCACTCTGGCTCCCCTCAGGCGTGATAAACTGCACTTTGGGCACAATAAGGGATGGGTTGGTTCTCCTCATGGAGTTGCTCCTCCGAATGGAGTTGTTTCTCCTCATGGAGTTGCGTTTCCGGAGGGAGTTTTGGTGGGACAGCTCGCTCTTCTGCAGGGTCTGGATGAGAATGGATGGCTTTTCATCAAGCTCTCGAGCACTGCAGCGAGGTGCCGCAACTTTGACAGTGTTGCCAAACTTTGAGTAGTCGACTGCGTACACGCCTTCCTCTTCGGTGACAATGGGCACAAACCGGTGACCCCATAGGATCTCCTCTGCTATGTAGGAGGTTCTCGCCTGTGTTGTGATGCCAGTGGTTTCTACAACTCCTTCAAGTATCACGATGAGCTCTAGGTCCTGGAGTGCCAGGTCAGCAGCAGAGATATCATAAAGAGGACTGCGCTTGTCTATGACGTGACAAATGATCAAAGGAGCCACGAGGAAAATATTGTTGCTTTCAATGGGGTTATCCACAGGGATATCTACTTGGTGAATGGGTATGACTTCTCCCTCAGGGGTCGTAGTCTTCCTCACAACCTGGATCCTCACCGAGGCGCTAATGATCATGCTCTTCCTGAGGTCTCCCACTCGAAACATGAAGCAGAGTTTGCCATTTCGAACTGCGATGACCGCCTGCCGGCTGAAAATTAAGGTCTCAGCCCGCCTGTGAGCTTGCGCAGTTTTCATGAATATGCAGCCTAGCATGACAGCATTGATGATCAGACCCACAATGTTCTGCAGGATCAAGACTGTGATGGCCAAGGGACATTCCTCTGTCATCATCCTGCCCCCAAACCCAATGGTCACCTGAACTTCAATGGAGAAGAGGAAAGCAGAGGTGAAAGACCTGGAGAAGCAGATTACACAAAGTTAACTCCAAGGATATTGTATGCAAATTGAGAAGCTATTACAAATACTTCTAGAAACAAACTTAAAGACCTATTTGTACAGTCCTGGTACACTTAAGCCTTCCGTTAACACCAGCAAAAGCATTGCATGCTTGGTGACTCTGTTACTGTTAGGATGGATGCAGTATCTGACGGTGAGAGGGAAGACCTCAGAGCCTGAGCTCCTAAAAGACCACCTGTAACACTAGGCAACCTTGAAAAGCTCACTAGATTCTCTGTTCAGCAACATGTGTTACCCACTGTGTTGGCTGACAGTGTTGTAACACGTGGGCTTCCCACCTTCTCCATCTCATGAAGCTCTTGGTGGCCAGCAGTGCTTTTTGCAGTAGTGAGCAATTGGCTGGCACGCCAAGATTGTTCCACCAGCCTGTGCAGGGAAAGGAAGTGGGGAAAATTGCAGCTTTGCACTCATACTACCTGAGTCATGACCCCCCTTAGCAGGATTTCATGGAGGGAAAGGGAACACTCCCAAATACATGACACTTCCCAAACTCTTGTTCAATTTGCAACTGAGGCCACAGAATCAGGCTTCCAGTGGCCTCTACAGTCCTCTCTGTAAGTTTTGGCAGGAGGACAACACTGTGACCCAGGGTTTGGATTAGTTCACTGCCCCGGCAAGACTAGATGGAAAATTTCAACACAGAATTGGACTGTAGAAGTGTGAGTTAAGTTAAACATCCCTTATTAGGGACGCAGTGCTGGACATCAGAGGATGCTGTCCACAAACTTTCCAAATTACATTATTTATAGTATTCTACAATATCATATACCAGTGTCTTTTATAACCAGTTACATCCTTCACCAGTTTCCTATGTCTCAAAACAGTACCCTGGGGTAGACTTGTAACACACTGAACTAATGAAATACATTGAACCATATGAACTAATATCATAGTATCATAGTCAGTCTTTTAACATAGTGCAATTATTTGAAGCATTCAAGTAACATTTGAAGCGTTGCCATACTCAGCAGTGCCCACAAAGATGGTCCTAAACCATTCACTGGGTTTGGTTTGCTTTTCCATTAATTTTCTTTAAATCCCCCCCCCCCCTTTTTTATTTTTTTCCCCTAACCGTATTTTCAGTGAATCTGGGGTCATGAGGGGACATTAAAATAGCACAGGCAGCAACAGGGATACTTTTCTGTAGAATGAGAAAGTTCATCTTCCAGAAAACCAGCCAGTCTCTGCAGAGATACCTTTGAATGAAGTTTGTCTTTTTTTGACCTTTTGTATTTTTTTAAACTTTGGCAGATTCCCTTGTATTGAGAGGCTTATTTTTGCATTTCACTATGAAGAAATCAGGGAGTTAATGAATAGAATCTAGGGAATGATTTCTTATGTTCATGAATATGTAGTTACATGCAGAATGAAACTTCTGGTTAAAACTTAATTCAGCTTAATTCAACTTGAAGCTCTGTGGAGTAAATATTCTGATTTCCTTAATAGTACCCTTTCTTAAAAAAACGTGGAAGTAACTGAAGCAGTGAGTTTGTACAGCATTTTGACCATGTGAAGAGGGAACCAAAAACTCAAAATCCCACTATCCCCAGGTCCTTCCCCATAGAGCTGTCTAACAGTTCTCCTCTTTGGATAATATTTGCTTTCCAGGCAAAGAACTGTGAGACTTAGAAACTTTTGCAGTACTTCGAAAAATTATAGTGCCGTGCAAGATCTAGACACTGGTTAAAATTTCCGAAACCAGGTGTCCTATAAACCTGTAATGGAACCTACCCAGGAAAGCTCTCATGAAATATCTGTGGGCCTAAATCTCAGGGAAGCAGGTTAAAAAATATTTGCCATTATTTTGGCATATATACCATTGCAATATTAAATATATTTTACATCTGAAAGCTCACCCTATTGCTATTTCATGTCTTGGTCAAAAGCCATGGCCAGACTTAACAAAATTTCAATATGAAGGGTAAAGATCTTCCATGGCTTGGACACGGCCACTTGAGCAGCTGTTGGCTGAGTCATCCCTGGTACTTGCTTGAGGCAGAGATGTGTGTTCTCTGTCACGGGCTAAACCAGAATATCACACCTATTCATTTGCTCTGCTTTTTCACTCCCTTCCAGGCTGTCCTTGCAGCAGAGGTTACTGGCTTTCCCAAAGGAGCCACAGCCATGGGGCTGCCTCATTCCAGCGGCACGAAGCCCTCAGCAGCTCGCTGAGTCTCTACAGGGTGGCCCAGGAGTGCCATGGGGAGCCCCATGGGGTGGGCTGACCCAAGGGGACCACCAGACAAGGAGAGGGGTGTTCCCCCAGCTGACCCTGAAGAACAGGCAGGGTGTAGCTACATGCTAATCCATGGGGAGCCCCATGGGGTGAGTTGACCCGAGGGGATCACCAGACAAGGAGAGGAGTGTCCCCCCAGCTGACCCTGAAAAGCAGGCAGGGTGTAGCTACTTGTTAATCAAGTTTGGACAAATCCCACACATCCCAGACATGCTGGGGGTGACACCCCAGTGGGTACAAGCTGGGTCACAATGTCCCATCTCAGAAGCTACTGTCTGTGGCCAGTTATTAAAACAGAAACAAGACAGCAACCTCCTCCTCTCCTGCCCCAACTCCCCCACCTAATGAAGGTTAGCTTGGAAAAACCCTCATTTAGCCAAAAAAAAAAAACAAAAAAAACCCAAAAACCATTTAGCAAAAAAGCATCAAAAGAAAGGGGGAATGAAATCTCTGCTCCTTCATGAGCCAAACACAATGTCCCTCCAAAGTTGGTGAGGTGCCTCAAACCTACATGCAGGAGGAAGGAGAAGGGGGAATTGGATACTGTGATGTCTCAGTGGACCGTACAGCAACCTCCCTCCCCCAGCCCCAGCCCTTCCTCCGTCCCTTGCAGCTGCTCTGGGGGAGCCTGAATGTACAGAATCAGAGTTTTTCTGCTTGAAAACCTCCTGCCAAAAAGAGAGATTTTACAAATGTGATGACGAAGCAGGCTTATTGCCATCCCTCACCTCCAATTAACAAACGCTCTTCTAACTCCGTGTGTGCCTATGTCAGTTTATCAGCACCTGGAAAATTGTTGTGGCTTTGTGGACAGAGAGAGAAACAATTTAATGGGTGACATTCAGCCCAGTTAGTCACATAAGTTTTCACTATCTGACACGTCGTGCATGCCATGGAAGCTGCTCCTCTCTCAAACTGCTGGCCTATGGCTTCATCAAGGTGTTTTGAAGCACCACAGATGTAGCTGTCCCAGAAGAGCCATCTTGAAAGACATCAAGTTCTGCCCTAAGTGGCACTTGTCTTGCTAGACCTGCCTGACACCATGGCTGGTGCCCCACCTCTCAGGCACCGCTTTTGGGGTGGCCACCTTCCACTGGCACGGTTAGTGGGTCACCCCACGCCGGGGATGCTCCCGCTGCTGTAGACAACGTTACAATACATATAACACATACCCACTCTTGCAGCAGGCTCTTATCTCGACAGGCAAGGTATGTTACCCACCAGAGTGTGGAGACACATGAAAAGCAGCAGGTCTCCCTCTTTCAGATCCTGTAAGGAATCAAAGAAATCTACAGTACAGTATTTTCCAAGCCCAGCAGGCTTGCTGAATTTACGTCATCTAGAGGAAAACACTACACTTTTCAATTGTCTCAACCAAACACAACAGTTAACGTAAACCAAAAGCTGCATTTTATGCATCAGCAGGACAACAGGCATCTCTGTTTCCCCCCCTTTTTGTCATTCCACCAACTGTACTTTACCTGACACATGTCACGCACGGTGTCCACTTTGTGCTGTTTGTAGTGCTTTCCGTGCTTGGGTCCATGTCACCATGGGCAAAAGCCACCAGCCACCACATCATGGCAAAGAGCAGCCAGCTGCATAGGAAGGACATAGTGAAGATGACCAGTGTGTGACGCCACTTCAGATCCACCAAGGTGGTGAAAATGTCTTGCAGGAATCTCCCCTGCTCGCGGATGTTCTTGTGTGCCAGGTTGCATGCCCCATTCTTGGCGATGAAGCGGGCTTTGCGTGGCCGGTCTCGGATACGTGGCTTGCGCAGATTCTCGGCAGCAATCCGTGCCAATACATACTCTTCAGGGATAATACTCTTCCGAGCCAACATCTTCTTGCCACCATAGTCCACTTAGCAGGACACGAAATGTGGGGGTGGTCCCTCTAGCACGTCTCCACAGGGATTACTCTACCCTGCAAAAAGAGAGAACCTAGTCAGATGTGTCACCTACACACTACAGCCAGAAGCCCCTGTTAGATACCCCTGCATCAACAACCGTTACATGAAATGTCACTGTGTGACTCCTTATTCTACAGTGCCCTCCCTCTTTTAGATCATCATTTTTATATGAGTAAGAGGTATCAGCTGGCAACAGAGATGGAAGGTCCCCCTTTGACGCTCTTCGCAGGAAGGACAGCTGTGGAACAGTCTTGCCAAAAGTGTAAAGCAACACGACGTACAACAGGTTGGTAGGTTCCTCAGGGTGTTACTCCAAGAAGTAGCCGTGCCCCAGGTTGGGTACCGCAACACGGAACACTAAGTTATTCGCATCCTTCAGGACTTGAAGAATCAGGCTTCTCTGGTTTGAACCAAGGCTAGTGTGCAGAGAGCCGGCAGAGACTCATTTCTTACAGCTCTCGCCCCACCGTGCGGGCAGGAGCCCTGTCAAAACCTCCCTACCCGTCCCCTGCAAGCATCACAAGAAGGAGCTGAGCTGGAAGCCAGGGAGGCAGGAAACAGGACTCCAAGAAGCAAGCAGTCGCATTTCCCCTTCGCAGCTCTCCTTCCTTTCCAGGATTAAGGCGGGGAAACCCTCCCTTTATTCCCAAACTTTGTCCCCAAACGGGTGACAGAACCAACCTACGGAAAGCATGGACTCCTGCAGCTCCCCGGTGGCTGGCCCGGCCCACCGGGGGAGGGGAGGGCCGGGGCTGCCCGACCCCCCGACGCTTTTCAG
>VZRU01003862.1:48936-118199 GCA_013398155.1 Pedionomus torquatus | reverse complement strand
AAAGGAAAGGAAAGGAAAGGAAAGGAAAGGAAAGGAAAGGAAAGGAAAGGAAAGGAAAGGAAAGGAAAGGAAAGGAAAGGAAAGGAAAGGAAAGGAAAAAGAAAAGAGGAGAGGAGAGAGGTGAGGAGACAAGACAAAACAAGAGAAGACATTCCTTTTCCTTGTTCACGACTGGTTGGGCACAGAGTCAGGCCCCTTATAATGTTCAGCTGGTGCAATGGTCATTGGCAGATGGGTATTTGTACATGGGATGGGTGTAAGAGAAGTTGCGCACTGAAATCACAGAAGTTCATTCTTTTTTCCCACAGGTCGAGGTTTACAGTTTTGGCTCTTGTCTTGAATGGAAACTCGCATTCTTGGAAATTGCAGCTTTTTTTCCAGAGTCTTGGGGTTCGTCGTAGGAAGAATAAACAGTGCATCAACTTTATGAAAAGATCTAAATTTAGATTTTAATGAAGCAAAGTGCAGAGATTTCATCGTGTCAGATTAACTCCCCCATGTCCAAGGAATGTGTGCGTACAGTAGGCAAGTTACTGAACTTTCCTGTGTGTCACTCAAGCAAATGACCTATACAATACAGAATTTACACAGAACAAAATACCTTACTTCTCTCAGTAAAGTAGAGAAAGACAGACACACTTGACAGGCCTGCTGCAATCAGGAAGGTTTTAAGTGTATTCAGGCTTGGAAAAATTGAGATGGTGCATTTGACAGGCAGTGTAATCCTCAGCTTGAAGATATCCACCCTGTTGAACACATGCATGTGCTCAACTTTAAATAGATGAGGGATTCCTGGAAACTTTTCTAGCACTATCCTTTTCTAATACCAGACAGCCAGTAGTCAGAAAAGATACAAACTCAATGCCCCAGTCATATTAGGTGATTAACTAAATATTCGTTTAAGAAATTAACTTTAGGCAGATGACCAGCTCCAGTCTGTAAAATCAGGATCTGAACCTTTATATTCTAACCAGACTTTGAGTACACAAACCTAAAGTTACTTGGGTGGGTGTCTGCAGGATCATTGTCATTGATACCACCTATGGCACTTTATGGGAAGGGCTTGGAGAACTTGGGACATTACCCTTCCACAAATGGGGTGACAGAGCTCGTCTTGGGGGCCTGACTCATTTGTTTGATGCAGCCTCAAAAAGTGCATCTCACTTGGGTGTAACTGATTGAATACACATGGGAAAATAGAGCGTTCCCTTTTTTCCTTTTCCTCTTCCTTTCTCCCTTTTAGGTCCTATGAAGTATTTGCTCTATGCTGGGGCTAGAAACAAGATTGGTGTTCCCCAGTATGGCTGCTAGCTGCATCTCAAAAAGCAAAGAACCGTCCCCTGGGAACTGCATGGAACCCCTCTCCTTTTCCATAAGGTCCTTGAATTGCTTTCTTGTGCTTCTGACACAAATTTACTCATGTCACATGTCCAATTGCAGGGTTTCCTCTGAAGATATTGAAATCTATAGCTTTATAAACAGAGACAGAAGCAGCAAGCAATGTCGCTTTTGCTTACTTACCACCTTAGAGCACAACCCACCGCTGTGGCTGTACTCGGGTTCAGCCTCTTCTCACTCTGCCAAGGCCCATCAGCTGCACTGGGCTGTGAGGGAACCAGAGCTGCTGCTAGAGTGCTCATCACCCCATCTCTGCTGGCAATGACTAGGACTGTGGAACACAAAGTGCGTGGATTAGCAGCTAGTTTGGCAAAACAAAATCATCCTCGAGGGTGGGATCCTTTTGAAACCATCCTTGAGGGTGGGTAGGAGGAAGGAGGGATCTTCCTCAAGCCAGTCAGGTGGAAGAGAAACTGCTGGCAGACTCCTATGACCTCTCAGCTCCACTCGTTCCCACTATCTTGCTGGAGGTTTCCTCCCCCTTAACTGGGCACCATGCAGAGGCTGGATTTTTTGTAGCTGAGATAGGAAGAGGTCCCACCAAACAGGCACAAGTAATCTTGACACCACTCCAGTGTGGCTAAACCAAAGCTAGTAATTGGAACAAAAGTGCTCATAAAATTGCATATTTCCATCTCTGCCTGAATGATACTGCAAGAGCTTTCCCCTCATAAGGGGGGGATGCCTTTCTCCTCTCTCATGCTTAAGGCTAGATTTGAGGAAGCCTGCTGGGCCCTGACCACTGGGGATGTGATGCTCAGGAGGACCAGGACTATTCCTTGCTCCTGGTTAAACGTCATGAGACATGATTTTGGGAACACCATCCACTTCCCCAAGTTACAGCCTATGAATATGCTCTGGAGAGTGACAGCTACTAAAAATGTTCCCTTTGCCCTTTTAAATACTTGCTTCACTGCCACATGCACATTTAACTCTGAGATTTAAGAAATAGCTGGGAAAATCTCCCAAAATGTCTCCTAACCCTTTTTGTAAGGAACAGAGTGTCTGAGTGCTGTGAACACAGCCTTTTCAGGCAAAATATGATCAGAATTAATGGCAGGTTTGGGTCCAGTTTTATTATGGGCATCTCCCATCTTGCTGTTTCATTTCCCCTCCACCCAGAAGAGTTGCTGATATTATGGTAAATATCACTTTACAATTATGCCTATCTAAAAAAAGGATTAAATAACGTGCTTAGACATGAATCTGAAATTTCCACATTATAACTGTGTCCAGCCCTTTCAGAAAATCCTGCTTCATAATAAGTTTTGTTTGAAATTCTAATCTTAGCTTAGAGATAGGATGACTTTGCAGGCGTCCAGAGATGTCATGCACTCAGCACAAGGCTTCTACAAAGACACCAAGCAGATAAGCCATATTCGGATAGCATGGATGAACCCTTCCCCAGCTGAACTGGCAGTAGATCCATCAAACATGAAAGAGCAGAAACTGCAAAGTAAGGGTGTCTGTTACCCTGAACCAGCTTTTTTTTTTTTTTTTTTTTTTAATGTTTCATGCAAGAGCAGCAGGACAAAAATAGTCTTTATCATCAAAATACATGTAAGTAGTGCCCCTTGTCCAATATTACTAAGTTACATAGTGAAGCTTGTTGATGTTCTATGGGTTTGCTGGCAGAGGGGTTGTTTCCCATTAAAACTATCTGGTTTAGAAGTGATACATCTGTCTTGTTTGACGAAATCTGGTACGCTGACTCCCCTGTCTGTGGAGTCAGAGATGCAGGCTAATCAACCCTCCACAAAGCGAGCAGTATGTTGCCAGTTTCATAAATCTCTGCCATGGTACTTCCAGTGACAGTAAACGGGGGGGTGGGGGTGGTGCATTTGTCCCAAGGAGTTTAGTATTTTCAAGCACCCTGCACTTGGTAGCAGCTGGGGTTGCAGTTTGGGTTCTGCAGTTGAGTCAGCTTGATGGGCTGGCTTGGCTTAGACAGCACTGCTGGCCATGGAAAAGGGTATCCCCTACCTCTGTAGCAGCTGCCTGCATAGCACAGAGAAGAAAGAGAGAGACACACCATCTTAACATCCCCCAGAGACTGCTTCTCGAGCAGGTCAGATCTTGCTATAAGTTGAACAGCGTCAGCTGACTTCTGACTACCTTTGCTCACAGCTGGCTCCCTGGGCTTGGTGGACAGTGATGCTCCAGCCAAACCTGCCCAGAGCTGGGCCCCTGATGCTGCTTGCAATACGGTGTGTAGCTTTTCTGGCCCTGCTGGCTCCCTGTAGCCTCTTCTAAGAAGTGCTGCTATCTTTTAAGGGCTCACCTGGTTCTGCAGAGGATCAGCACATAGATCACCAGATGCATCAGTGAGAGAGGGCATGGTCTTAGAGAAAGACATTCAGCCCCTTAGCGTGAGAGAGCAGGCAACTGATCTGGGCTGGGGCTGCAGCCCCGGGTCACCTGTGCAGTCAGCAATGTAGGGGGAGGAGGGGAGGAGAGGAGAGGAAGGATTATCACACCCACATCATATGGTTCCTTCAGTCATCTGATTTATGACATCCAGTATCTTCTAGTCTGTTCCCCTAACTCCACCTCTGCTCCAGGGACGTTCACAAGCCAAGAAAGGTAGTTGAAAGAAATGCCTTGTGCTCCAAGAATATACCTTATACTCAGTTTCTGCCATAAGCCTTGGCTTCATTTCCCTCTAGAGATGACTACACCATAATAAATCCTTGCAGCTCCACAGTATTTATTGACCTCCCTATCTCTGTCTATAATTGTAGCTGTGTGTTTGCCAAATTTGAGGCATGGCACAGCTATCAGGGCTAAAGGCACGAGTGGGTCATGGAATGCCCTTAAATTCCTCATTGATGCTCAGCTTTCACAGAGCAGTATCACGGGGACACCTTCCCAATGAGTGCCAGGAGTCCTGAGTGCCAGCATAGTGACCCCCCCTCAGTGCTGGCACCCCACGTGCCCCTCAGCCCCACTGCCCCCCAAGACCTACTGAGCACCAACCACAGACCCCAGCACCTGGCACCCCTTCCCAACCTTGGGGAAAGGAGACCACCACCAAACCCATTGCCTGCCACTGCAGAGGTGGCTCAGAGTCACCCAGAGAAGGATGAAGTGATGCAGGCTCCTTGGACAGCAAAAGGCATCTGGGCAAGGGCATTCCTGGTGGCATTTAAAAGACGGATAGATTAAGTGCTTAGAGGTATGGTTTAGTAACGGGTTTTGTCAGCGTTAGGTTGATGGTTGGACTCAATGATCTGGAAGGTCCCTTCTAACCCAGGTGATTGATTCTATGATATCTTTTTTCTAGTGCAGGCTGGAAACCAAAGGCTGCACTTTACTGAGCCTCAACGCTACAGAGGCTCAGCCTGTCACATCACCTCCGTATTGAAAACACTGGCATCACTTTTCCCCAGTCCACCTTTTAGGTCATGGCATCCCTGACCAGCAAAGCTGGCTGATCCTCTCATTTTTCAGTTCACAGCAGATACTAACTCCTACATACTTCAGTTTAAGCTTTCACTCCAAGTACAGAAATACCATACTGTCACATCTGGGACTTACCCAAGTGTCTGCTAGAGGGTAAGATGGCAGTTGTCACAGTGGGACAGCTGTTTTCTGACACCTGACTACCAGAAGTGCATCTGTCATGTTACATGCCCCTTCCTGGAACAGGAGTTTCTTCTACAGCTCTGGAAAGAGGTCATTGGGGATTTTTTTTTTGTGTGTGTGTGTCTCCCTGTGCTGTAATTTGTGGAAAGGCTGTAATCAGTTTCTAGGTAGGTTGAATATAGTCAGAGAAAATGTCTAGATGTGTTGTTAATTCACTGGAGTTTTCTTTCCCTTAGGTACTTCTCTCTGGCTCACTATTTCCCTGACTTTTTGCCTATGGAAAAACTGGCTGCTGATCACCTATCACCTATCTATGGTGATTCCCATTGCAGAGTTCATGAGCTGTACCAGCCTCTGAATTGGCTGAGTACGATGAACATGAACACTTTGAATCCATGAACACTTTGCCTCCTCTAGCTGGTGGGGATATGGATGCTTCTCTTCCCACTCTTTGCCAAACTCTTATGACCAGTCATCAGATGGAGACATCAAATGTTTTAAGATCACTCACAGGTCAAACCACAGTGTAGGAGAACTTCCTACAAGCTCCTAATCTGCTGGCCAGTGCCAAAGTGGCTCCCTGCAGCTGGGATGGAAGAGCTGGTGGGCAGCTTCAGTGCTGTACCAGGGCACTGGGGAAAAGTTAAATGAAGGTTTGGCCTCCTTAGCATCTTCCTCTTTTAATCCCCCCTTTTTCCCCATAGGTCTACTCATAGCAGACTACACTGAAAACAGCAGAGCTCTCCTAACATCTAAGCTGTTTCCAAACTCAGAATCTCAGAGCAATATCTGCTAACCCACTCCTCAGCAACCAGGCACAGCTCTGTACTTACTTTGGTGTCACTGCCCTCTTCCCTCTGCTCGGTCTCACCTCAGATTTCCCTACAGCATTTAATTTTAGGTCTTGGGGTGGGGCAGGGATTTCCTCACTAAATGATATTTCGAAGTGTCTAATATCTGAATTTTTTAAAACATCTTTGATATTTTAAAAACAGCAAAATCCCAGAAACTAGGAGAGGATATGTAGTCCAACTGCTGGGACAAATGGTAACTGCCATTTCTCCTCTTCTTTTCCTCTGGTGGTATCTGGAGCAACAAAGACAGGCATCAAGGATCTCCTTGACCCATCTCCTTCTTCTAACTGTGCTTATTGCTCTTGAGTTGCAGGATTGCGAGGGCTTCTGGCTGGCTTCAGCCTCATAATAGCATAACGCAATTTTGTCTCCTCTTCTGATAAGCCCAGAAGTGGCTCAGAGCCATAATACCAGCTGAAGGGTTTGTGAAATAGATTTTTTTTCAATTTCCATCTTTGCACTTCAAGATCCCAAGTGACTGGTATCTCTGCTGGCTGCAGAGTGAGGGTTAAATTAAGACGATGCCATTGATGAAAGATAGATGCCACCTCTCGTCTTCAGATGATATCACAGAATGAATGGCAACTCCAAGGCCCTCTGATCTCGCATACTGTGGTGGAACCTGGAGAAGCAGACGGTCCCAAACCCGAAAGGTTCAGCCATGAAAATCTTCAGTACACAGAGCTTCCTAGAACCTCAGGTTCCTGCTCTGATGGAGAGAGCTAGTGGTCCTAGTTGGTATTGCTGAAAGAGTAGAGGCCTAATCTAGCTAGTATGATAAAAACATATATAAGCATTAAAAATGAATTTGTCATTTTCTGCTTTTCCAAGAATATGCTGCTTTGGGACATCTGTAACTGTGAGACTGAAGGGTGGTGGTTCTGGACCATGTCATTTACACTAAGCTGCATTAGTTCCCTTAGTTACATGGTTAAATATTTTACTGGACTTTTAAGTGATATTTATGGATGTAAGCTGGTACAGCCAGGAAACCCTGAAGTAAATTAAGGGGAGAGTTAAGAAATGTCATGTGAATAGCTACGAGACGCTCTTATGGGCAGCGCTAACTGGCAGTGTTCATTGCGTATTTATACCTTTTATCCAAAGGATGTATAACCATGTAATGTGTATATATATATATATATACACGACTCGTACACATACATGGGAATGAATGCACTGGGCAGTGAAACGTGCAACATGGTAACATGTGAGCTGAATGCTGCATTATTATGTAGCAATTCATGGGTTGAAAATATTTGTGTTCAATGAAAATGAAGGAAGGCCTCTTGCAGATGACTGATGCCATTTACATCAAATAGAAACTAATTTTTAAAAGACAAATATGTTTAAGTGACTGCTTGCTTTTAGATGCTTCAGAAAGTGGCTTGTTGTATTAGAGAAATAAACAGCTCCTGCCATGTTATGTTTGTTATGTTTGCATAGGTAGTGCCTAGCAGCAGACAGATGCCATCAATAGTGAATAATTAATAATAACTGTAGTAAATAGATTAAGACTTCGCTAAAATTCTCTCTTCTTTTGAAGGACTGGATTTGGAAGCTCCTCTGAACTCCACGGCTTCATGCAAGCCAGTACTCGAAGCTGTCCTGCCAAAACAGCATCAGCACATCGCTAATTTGTAAGAGTCAGAGAACTTCTGCCTCACGACAATTTTTTGGTAATCTGAAAACCCAATAATCTTTCCCCACAATTCCACACAGAGGTCAGGTCTGGTGGAGAAAAAACAGAGCAGTAAAAAAACAATGTGGAAATGATTGGGATGTTTGCATGGCAATGAAGAATTTGATTTACAGTTTTGTTTTCAGACTTTTTTTAGTGCTCTCTTAGTTTTGCCTTTGAAAGGATTTATTTCTGAAGAAACTGAAGAATGCTTTACATGCCACCTTTGAATTCATATCAGGGAATTTACATAACATATTTTGATTTTAAATTAGCTTTCAAAAGGTTCTACTTGAGCATAGAAAATAGCAAAATATGCTGAATCAGTTTTTGCTTTTAAACACATTTTCGGGGAGAATCATTGGTCCAAAGAGATTTTAACAAGAAGCAATGTGGCTTCACGAGAATATTTTAGAACTGATTTCCGTTGGCAGTATCACACTGGGAACACTGAGCCGTAGTGCTTCCAAGGGAAACATACTCCAGCTTTTGTCAGTAGATAGTGGAAACACGATGAAAACATGGCAATCAACCACAGCTTTTTTAGTAAAGGTAACCACCTCAATTACATTATGTCTCCATTTGCAATCAAATGCCTACATAGCATGTGTAAAATGTATGTGTGATGATTCTTTCAGCTCTTCGGCTTCTCATGATGTGTTATCAGAACGGTATGTGAAGGTATTGGCATCTTTTTGCAACAAAGCACAAGATTTTTAGGAAGCAAAAAGAACACAGGTAAATCAAACAACTTCTTGTCTTAGAAGTTTGAAGAGACTTGCCTGACCACGTTAAAGATTGATGTTGTCTGTATTTTAAGAAAAAAAAAAAATTCTGCAATTACTTTTTGCTGACAGAGGTTTTATGTATAATGAGATGCCACATCCTTTGGGACATATTCATGTTGGTACTGGTTGAATTCAGTGGAGGTGTCTTAATTTATAGTAGAGTCATTCCGCTAGTTTACATTAACCTAAAAGGGACTCATCCAAGCACTAAAGAAGTCTTTAATAATATATTCTTTCAGGTGAATGATACAGCTGGAAAAAGCAGGCACGCTCTTACAAATAAAGAACTTCTTTAGGTCTCCAATGAAACTAGAATTTATAAACACTTGAGATACATCTTTTGCATATCAATTTGCCTAACAAAGCAATGACCTCTCCCTGCAGACTTTGCCTTGCTTATGCCCCTGGCTTATCACAGCTATCCCAAGCTTCTGTAGGGCTGTTTGCCTTGCAGGAAATGCCGGTGGGTCAGTGCATCCTCTTTGGTTTATACATGGCTAAAAATCCCTCTGATTGTCTATCTTGTCCCTCCCAGAGGCTCCCTGGGGCTATAATGCTGGTGATTGCAAAGGCCGGCATCTAGTTCAAGCTCATTGCCAAGACTCCTTCTGCAGGCATGGGTGAGAGAGCGGCACCTCCAGTGGATGAATCATCCCACTGAGTGAGTGACCTGGATCTCTGCCTGGCATTGAAGAAAGCATACTTTTGTACCTGAAAACCTTTCCTCTGAGCAGAAAGGAAATGAACCTGGAATTACTTGTACCATATTCTTCTTCAGAACAAAACATGCATGTTTTTGTATGCAATCACAGGAATGCGTGTGCTGGACATCAAATGGCAGGTTTATTCAGGTGGTGTAAGAGGTTTTCACAACAAAGTGAAGGGTGTATGAATAGTTAGTTATAAGGGACTCTTTGAAATAATGTGTCATATTAAACAAGTTTGAACCTATGAAAAAATCAGCAACAAAGTCAGGAACTCAGCTCAGAATTAGGAATCTTCACAGCTACAGACTTGATGTATTTCCTTTAAGGGAAGAAAAAAGAAGCAACTTATTGTTTGCAACGTCAAGTCCAAATAATTGTCATGCTCCTAAAATCCCTGAAGCGTACATAACAATTAGCAGACACAAGGGGTTCAGGCAAAGCTATTCTTAAGGAGATTTTCCTCATCTTTCAAGCTGCAATTGCCTGGAAAACAAAATAATTCACCTTAGCTTAATACCAGCACCCACTGTGCTGATGTAGAGCCCCAGTAAAATTAATAGACGGAGAGATCTGTTTTAAGCACTGGATCTTGAGGAGGGAAGAGCTTCCCCTTCCTACCTGTTGTTGCTTTATGGCAGAGCCTTGTGGAGCTGCTTCAAGAACTACTTAAAACCCCTGCAGCGTGTTTCCCAGCATAAGCAAGCCTTCGCTCATTAATAAAGGCTGTATGGGATATTTCTAGTTTAGGAGAACCAGTAATGAGCAGCTAGCTGTAATGAGTTTGATGAAAGGCCACATGCAGGAAGGGATCAGTTTCACCCATGGTAGCCATTAGATCCAGCTCAGTGAGTGGGAAATATAAACCACTGGTTGCAAGTCAGAGGTTGAGAAACACTGTCGTGGTTCCACAAACAGCTGCACAAGCAGTTTCAGTACCTAAAGGAGGCCTACAGGAGAGATGGGGAGGGACAATTTATCAGGGAGTGTAGTGATAGGACAAGGGCTGATCGTTTTAAATTGAAAGAGGAAAGATTTATGTTAGAGATTAGGAAGAAAATCTTTCCTGTGAAAGTGGTGAGGCACCGGATCGGGCTGCCCAGAGAAGCTGTGGATGCCCCATTCCTGGAAGTGTTGAAGGCCAGGCTGGATGGGGCTTTGAGCAACCTGGTCTAGTGGGAGGTGTTCCTGTCCATGGCAGGGGGGTTGGAACTCCATGATCTTTAAGGTCCCCTCCAACTCTAGCTATTCTATGATTCCATAGAATCCTATGATTGGCAACAAGGGATCTTACTCCTTCTATTTTGCTGCTTCTGTCACAGAACCAATTAGCAGAAAAATAAACGCAGATAAGAAGAGAAACATAATTTGGGATCTCTCACAGAGATGATTTTCCTCTGCCCATAGTTAAAAGAAGTGCATAGATTTATCAGTGTTTTATTCAAAGCTCCTTTGTAAAAGGAAAAACTTAACAACTCTAGAGCATAGTATCACAATACTGAAAGCTTGCTTAGCTTAATGCTTGGAAAAAATAAACCAACAGCAAAGCATGGTGACACTAAGGGAAGAGGAGGGGTGTTAACGACAGAAAGCCTGAGGGAGAGGCAGCACGGAGCTGGGTCAGAGGGGAAATGGAGCAGAGGGTATGGAGCTAAATCAGGAAGGAGTGGGAGGCCAGGGGCAGAATAAGCAGCATTCAGGGATACAAGCAGAAGGGTAAGAGAATGTAGCAAGAGAATAAGGGCTGACCAGGAAAAGAGGCAGTGTGACAAGACTCAAAGAAGCACAACTCCAGGCTGTAGTTTCCTTTACCTTGTATGTGCCACAGCCTAAGGAAACTGCTCTTCAAGGGGACACATTTAAGAACTTTACATGAAATGAAATCTATTTCATTAACTTTGTCCCTTTTTCACCCCTCTTAGTAACAAAGGGGCTGCACAGCTCTTGGGAACACCCTCCTCCATTAGGGGAAAACATGAAGTAGCAAAGTTCAGGCTGTGTCCTTGTTGAGTATATATAACATCCTACAAACTGTGGCCATAGTGCAAGGAAAGCTGGTATGTCTGCAGCAGTTGGTTTACGTTTGCTTTCTGTCTTGGGACTTGTGTATGTTGAGGAAGATGAATTGCTTCAGGAATCAAATTGTACTTTTTAAACCAGCTTGACAGCTGTGGGATATGCTACAATGATCATCAAGCACTTTGGCCAAGCAATTTTGATGTAATACTAGGGCTAATATTCCTGCACACCTCCATCAAAACTAATGAAGTGTTTTTCTCAGCCCCTAAATTATTTTATTTTCTATTTTTCAACAGCAGCGGATGGCTGAGCAAAGAAGGTGCTTCTGACTCCTGTAATGTCTCTAGGACAAAATGTCAGAGGAAAGAGGTAGCAATTATTGGGCTCTCTTAAGTGTTAAGAGTTCCCTAACGCAATCCCATGCCCGTGACAGCCATTTAATGTAGTGGGAACTGGGATCTCGCTGAATGAGTTAGCACCACTTAAAATAAATCAGGATTGCATCATCATCAAAGACACACAGATAAACAAAGCTCCATGTGCTACATCTTCATACTGACTGAGCCTGACAGCAATGAGTCCAGTTAGCTTTTCACTGAAGACAATGAAAAGAAATCAAGAATGATTTTGTCCTTTTGCCTCTGAAATATGTGTAACAACAAGCACTTCCGCTGTAAACATCTGCTTTATTTTTCATTTTCTTTGTATGACAAAGTTCAACACAGGGAATTAATCCAGAAAAGAGCAAAAACTTTTCACAGCAGTAGACAGGGAAATCATAGAAGTACTTCCCCTCATAAGATGTTTGAGACTGAGGGTTTTTTTTTTTTTTTTTTGTTTAGTTTTATCGTACAGCTTTTATTTCCAATAGTTAAGATGGGAAAAAAAAAATATAAACTACTGTATTGTTTTTACAGTACTAGACTAAGTCTAATCCAAGTTTTACATCCTACAACTTCTCCAAAACTCATACCATTTTTTTTTTGCCAGGAACTGTACCTTTGGTTCTTTTCATTACACTTGAAACAGGTTTAAGTGTGTTCTTCCTAAGTCTTACAACACTAGATGAATGCTACTAGTGAGGCTGATGGCTCAAGCTCTACCTTTGAAAGTGTCTGTGAAACTATTTCTGGGGGTTTAGTGACCATTGTGTGGTGGTCATGGTTCAGAATCTAGCCATATGCATTAGTCAAGTGCAGGCAACCTTTTCAAAGTTGCACATTGTAAATATATATCTAAATTCACCTAAATTCTTGATGATAAAGAAATCATACCTTCTTGGACTAGACCTGATTGAGAGATATGCCAGAAATGTGTAAAGGAAAAGAAAGGTTGTCCCAGGATAAAAAATAATGTAAAGGTCTAAACCCCACAAAACAATCAGTGGTTGGCTAACCACATGCCATTTTAAGTAGGGTATTTTAGTGGCCATGTTTAAAAGATTGGCTAATATCAAATTTATACATTCAGATCATTTTTAATACAAAGTCTTAAGATACCATACAAAATTCCTCTAGAAGCCTATCAAAGCATGTTTAGTTATAGGATGATTTGCATCTTTGATTGAAGGAAGCCTGCAGCACAAATATGGCTTTAGAAACTGGCTGTAGGGGTAAGCACAGAAAAATAGTACCGTGTCAACTATAGTGAGAAAACCAAAGTGAAGGACTGGAAGAATTTCAGATTTCTGATAAAATTCCTTTCCCTTGTTCACTGCTCCTCCACTGGAACTTCAAGAGCAAAATTTATGCCTTTGCAATACTGCAGATTGCTCCCAGTGTTATGGGCCTGGTTTGGGGTTTTTTTGTGGATTTTTTTTTTTTTTTCATTTTTTCTTTCTGGGGACAGAATGCCTCTTGGGATCTCTCATTTCCTTGACAAACTGCATGATTTGTTTGCCAGTTCCAGATTAACATATGCAGTCTATACAAACAGTACATTATTTTGCTTTCTATAAAAGAAAATAAAGTCACTAAAAAGTCTAAGGATAATGCCAGATTCCCAGAAAATAAAAACTTCTGCCTCTCCATGTGTGTGTGTGTGAAGTTTAATAGCTTTTGAATGAAGTGACATTTTTATTGCTTTGAGGCATACATGTATTGCCATAGGTTTTATTATTTTGGAAGATGGAAGCGTCAAGAAAGATGTTCTAAAAAAAAAAAAAGATAAAAGTGATATTACATTGAATAGAAAATATTCGCATTTCATTTGTTTAAAAATAAGCTATTAAAATGCATCATGCAATTGTTCACATGTCAGCCCGGACAAATGAAGCGAAGATGCCATCTTCTTGAGAAAGTAGGTTCTCAGGCGTATCATATTCTAAAATGTTCCCTCGCTTCATGACAATGACCACGTCTGCCGTTAGGATGGTGTGAACCCGATGCTGCCGCAAAGAAAAGCATACAGAAGTTTTCATTATGATAATTCTCATTGCAGTTTATTACTGGGCCTCATGCAAGGCAGACCAACCCGGTGAAAGGCTGTCCTTGTAGTATACTTTACAGCCCCTGGCACCAAGCCTGAAAATACTTAAGCACTTCACTTTCGGTCTGCTAATTGCCATTATGGAGAGCACGGCTGTTGGAATAAATCCTCTGACATCACTGACGGACATCTTCTCCTTTAGGAAATACGAGTGGGAAACACTGGGTATGACTGGACTGTGAGGTGCCTCAGCGTCCTGCTCCAACCCTGGATCTCTGTACCCTGACTGTCTGCTCTGCGTCTATCTTAGGGCACTTCCAGGCTGTTTTCCTCCTGTAAATCTATTAGCTATCTAAAATTAAAATTTGCGTGCACTACAGGCAATACTTTCGCTACACAGGTAACAGGAATGAAACCAGGCTGCGATGGATTTCAATGCCATATGAATACAGCCCATCAATTTTAGGGTGAACCCTAAAAGTGTGATTTTTATAGAATCATAGTCATAGAATTGTCCAGGCTGGAAGGGACCTCCAAAGGTCATCTAGTCCAAGCTCCCTGCAGTCGCAGGGACACCCCCAACTAGATCAGATTGCCCAAGTCCTCATTGAGCCTCATCTTGAATGTCTCCAGGGAAGGGGCCTCAACCACCTCCCTGGGCAACCTGTTCCAGTGTTCCACCGCCCTCAGAGTAAAAAACTTGTTCCTAATACCCAACCTAAATCTGCTCTTCTCCAACTTAAAGCCATTGCACCTTGTCCTGTCACAGCAGGCCTTTGTAAATAGACTCTCCCAGCCTTCCTGTAGGCCCTCTTTAGGTATTGGAAGGCTGCAGTTAGGTCTCCTCAGAGCCTCCCAACCCCAGCTCCCTCAGCCTGTGCTTGTAGCAGAGGTGCTCTAAACCCCTGATCATTTTTGTGGCCCTCCTCTGAACCCGCTCCATCAGGTCCATATCCTTCCTATACTGAGGGCTCCAGACCTGCACACAGGACTCCAGGTGAGGTCTCACCAGAGCAAAGTGGTAGAACCACCTCTCTGGATCTGCTGGCAATGCAGGGAAGACTTCCCTATAAAGGCTGAAGGTCAGGGACTACTTTATGGAGTGGATTCCTCTAACACAGATTCAATGTTAGCTGCCTGTCTAAGCTTTTGATAAATATGATTAGCATAAATAATCACACAATTGAACAAACCCAGGAACCACACAATAAACACCTTCTTGCACTGTCATCTCAGAAGCCGTGCAGTAGAAAGGAAGCAGGGTGAAAGGAAACTGAAGAAGTAAAAATAACTACCAAAGAGCCAGAAGTCTCGTGAATAGTGTGGACTGAAAGAGTCTACTTGTGAGTCTTCACCAAAGTGGTGAACAGGCCGTCCTCTTTGAGGAGTAAGTTTGAGGCAGTGTCACATTCAACTAGAATGCCCTCAGAAAGGACTAGGACAATATTGGCATCCAAGATGTGAGATACACGATGCTGTTAAAAGAGAAGAGAAAAACAGGTGGGTGAAGGAAGGATCAGCCATGAATGAAGAGAGGAAGGAAATGAAGGCAACTCTGTGAGCAAAGCTAAATATTAAGGTGTGGGGTTTTGCTTCAGACACCGACTTTTGAAAGGCGAAGCAAAAGAAAAGTGAGATTTCAGTCAGAAGGACAATACTGAAAATTTGAATGGCATGTAACTGAAGGAGAAATATGCCTACTGCTAGCATCTTCAGCATTTACACCTCCAAGAACCTTAGAGTCTTTTTTAAATGAGCTGGGTTAAGTGGTCTGCTTGACACAAACTAGTCACTGACAGACTTGAAACCAGAGTCCAGGAGTCATAACTCTAATCTCTAACCGCAGGACTAGATTCCAGACAAAGCAAATGAAACAGCTGTTGAAACACATGGATAAAACATCTGCTTGTTGAGTAAGTCTGCCGTCACAAGGTGGAACGCTGTGTACGTGTGTAAGTGCCTATGTATGTATATGTACGCACACACACATGCATACCTGCAGAGGTACACGGAACTTTGTGGCACTAGAATTGGCAGGAAAAAATATCTTAAATCCCTACTTGAACAGATAATAATTTTTAGGCAAGTCCCATTGATTCCAACTTTTATAATCTTTATCATAAACCTAGTTTTTATTCTGAAAAGAAAGATAACCCAATTTAAGAAACCACACCAACAAGCTTTTGAAATCTCAGCTCCTTTTATAAATTTGTGCCATGACTGTAGACACTCCACATGCATAGATTTCAGAGGCAAAGTTCAAATCTAGCTTTTGATGCCACTTTCCATAATGATTTAACCCATGGGTCCAGTTTAAATTTTTTGGTAAGAGCGAGATTTCAAATTTTCCTGGAGACAGTGTAGATGCTGAAGTTCTCTGTAAAGTACTTCTTCAGATCTAAATGTTTTAGATTAGCCCACTTGCAAGACAACATCTACTGGAAAATTTTAGGTCCATAGTATGTGTTTTGACTTGTTCTAGTATCTGGGAATGTTCTGACCTTGCATTTTAGTTTTATTTCGTGATGGTTTTAGATTTATATACTGATGACAAAATGACATTTTGAGCATTTGCTGGCATCAATACTTACCGCTATTGTTACAACCGTGCGGTCTGCAAATGCCGTCATCACAACCTTCTGCAAAATGTTTTCCTAGCAAAGGAAAAGGCTTACTTCAGTGACTCCATCTTTTTACATTTTAATTTTTGTGTATTCAGGCACATAAGAGGGAGTATCACATTCCATACTATCTGTGCACCAGATTCTCAGTAACAAAATGCAACACGGGATTTTTCTAAAACATTTCATTTTGCCTTTTCTTTCCCCCCATCATAGGCATCAATCCCCAGAACACATCAATAGCAACAGCTGAAACCAAACACTGGAAAAAGGCAAAAAAGATGTCAGTTTTTTCTGCTAGAGAGATCTAATGGCTGACGTTTAGGGAAGATGATGCCTCCTCTCCTAGTAAATCCATATATCAGTGGTGCTAACTGCTATACTCACTGTGGCCATGTCAATAGATGCCGTGGCTTCATCCATGATGAGAATGCTACTCTTGCGGACAAAGGCTCGGGCCAGACAGAAGAGCTGCCTTTGTCCTACACTGAAGTTCTCTCCACCTTCTGTTACCATTGCATCTGTAAAAAAAATCACGTTACTTTGAATATCACGCTACTGAAATGCTGTACGTAACTGTACTGTAACTGTACGTAATGGTCTGTATGTTGGGTCCCAGTGATTTTGAGTGTGCACCATGAAAGCTTTGGTTGTGCATTATTCCAGGGACAAGCAAAATCCCTGCAAAAGCCAATAAGCATAATCTTGACTGACCACTGTGATGGAGCAATACCCAGAGAAGCAAGCACAGCTTCTTGGGAATGCAGCAATATATCCTTAAGCAAATAGTTGGCGCAAATAGTTAGCAAATCGTGTAGGCTGTGGGATAATATCTTAGTAATATGAAATACAGTGGTTGAAGCCCCTTCCATGCAAATATTCAAGTTGAGGCTCGATGAGGCCCTGGGCAACCTGGTCTAGTTGGGGGTGTCCCTGTGACTGCGGGGAGGTCAGACTAGATGACCTTTGGAGGTCCCTTCTGGCCTGGATGATTCTATAATCTGGAAGGAAGTATGTGAGTTTCCTTTGTGAAGCAGATCTGAGATGATAAGGAAAACGCTCTCAGATTCTGCTGAAGAAGCAGAGGTAAAACTGCTCTTTTTTAACTCTTTGCTGACTAGTTGCCCACTATGATGCTTGAGGTGCTGCAGGATTTTTCTGCAATGACTGGAAAACCAGATTATTCTTCAGCTTTTTAGTATGAATATTCTCTCTAGCATAGAGACAGGATATTTATTTGGTGCCTATCAACTCCTCTATCTTGCCTCAGAGTGTAAGATCCTGCGTATCTGTTTATATGTGTGCATGCTCATACATGCATTATTTCATTATTGGCCTATGTTCCCAGAGACTTGATTCAGACATACCAAGGCCTCCTGGCAATGACTTGACCATGTTCTTCAACTGAGCAATCTCCAAAGCCTCCCAGAGTCTATCATCAGTGCACTTGCATTCTGGATCCAAATTAAAGCTGCAAAGAAAATCATAACAAGAGTCCTGTTACTGCAATTACAGTTCATTCAGGTCTTCTGCAAAGGAACATTTTGGCATTGTGTACACCACTTGACTTCCCTTGGACAGACTGTGTAGACAGACTGGACTGAGCTAGGAAGGTTCCTTCCCTTTTACAACCCCTTCTGTTCCACAGTGCCCATCACAAACACACCACATAATGCTGCCTGTCAGCCCCTAATGGCATACACCTACCGGATGGAGCCACTGAACAATATTGGATCCTGGAGAATAATAGAGAGTCGGGAACGGAGAGTGTGAAGAGGCAATTTGCTGATGTCTATTCCGTCAATCACTATCCTCCCTGTTTAAAACAACATGCAGAAGACATGTCAGGGAATTGCACACAGCAGGTGATCTGCAGGTAGTAGACCGAAAGAGAAGACAGCTAGTTTGGGTTGCACTCCAGATGATGAGGCAGCGTGCCTCTGCCATCTCTCAGCACCATTATATAAACACAGGTAAGGTGAGCAAATGTATGTAGTCACACAAGCCAGAGGGAATCCAGCTTATTAGAGACACTCTTGCCTTGCTCTCTTTATCCTCCCCTCCCACCTTCCCTTAAAGGAGATACATGGCTTCCCTGCTATATGATTAATGATAGCCCCAGAAGGATAGTTTATGATGGGGCAACCTGAGCTTTATAGCCAAACAGAGTGAGAACAAGAGCAATTTATGTAATTAGCCATGTCCTGTGCCCTTCTCTGTTCCCCTTGGCCTTAAAAGTTGCAGAAGGTACTTAATTTGAGATTGTGCACAATGTCTTTTGCATAATATACGTATGTATTTGCAATTCATGCATCAGGAGCCAAAACTATCCTTCAAACTCCAAAAGGAATAGGCTAGTGTTAACTTTTTAACAAGAGGCCTATCAGAAAAACTAAAAGGATATCCTACTCCAAGGTGTTTTAATACCATTCATGTTGGTTCCTGCAGCCCGGTTTAATTTGAGTATTTGGTTGTGAATTAGCCACATACTGTTCTGCTAGCATAAGAGTACTGGAAACTGTCACATTAATCACTCCTTAACCTAGTAGTTCATTCCCTGACAAGAAGCTGCTCCAACAGCTGGGATGCTTGGTAAAGTAAGTGGATTTTTCCTTTTGTAGTCAATGAGCATATGGATCTCATCTGAAAATCTGATTTATGATGTGCTGGGTGTGGCAACTGCTGATATTCAGACAAGAGAGATCGGGGAAAAGAAACTGGTTGGCCGCCCTGTAAGTAGAAGAGGGTGAGAAGGGCAAAAGGAATCTCTTCCTTTAAATCCTCAAGCTAAACCCAGGAACTACTGGCCCCACTGACTTTCTCTGGACACAGAAACTTCCTCTGGGTTATGGGGAAGGGGTGGGCCAGGGCAAACCGAACGAGGATACGGCAAGGGGTATTTTCATCAGGCTCACTTCTGCAGTTTCCCTGTGGATTACTTCACTGGGAAGCTGCACTCAGAACTGGAAAATATCTGACATTAAGCTCATCAGTTCTCTTTCCCAGCAGAGAGAACCTAACCATGAACTGGCAAACACATTGATATTCAAACCTATGCAGGTATGCTTCTTCTGTCATTCCCAATTGTCATCATACTGCATTTTCTAGGTTACTCTGTGATATATACTCCTATTCTGATGAAAGACTTAATCTCCACCTAGTTGGACTGCCATTAGTCTCACACATGTATTAGAAGTTCAGAGGGACCAAGATTTCATCTGTATAGTGCAAAGTCCAATTGTTTTCAGACTTTCGGAAAGTCTGAATCGGGTCGTAAGACCAGCATGAGACATCAGTGGTTGCATAAACTTAAGCAATTCATTTTCTTCACAAATGAGGACATGAGAGAAGGTTAGCAGAAGATAAGGTGGACTAATGAGAGAAAAATTAGTATGGCATGTGTTGGGAATAGGGGAATTAATTTTTGATGGATGCCAGTGTGTTCAAGGAAAGGAGAAAAGCAGATGAGGAGTCCTACAGGGAAAAGTAAATTAGGAGTTGGGAACCTAGGAAGGTAACAAAAGGTGGCCAAGCAAGACAGAAGAGAAAAGAGAGTTGGTTTGAACAGAAGGCAAGAAAAGGGAAACACTAAATAATAAAAAGAGAAGTAAGAGTAGAGGAGTAACATGAACACATGCAAATTCAAAGAAATAACAGAGCCATAAGGAAACATGATGGACAACATGAATGAAATCTGGCTCCAGTAAAGTTACTCGAAATCTCGTTATATAACTTTTATGAGAGCCAGGACTCCACCCACAAGTGGACCAGCATAGAGGCCAAATATGGGTCTGCTGAGAGAGTGGGAGAGAGGGACACACATGGAATAAACAGGGTTTAATTAGAAAAGACTTAGGCATTCCCATTGGAAAAAATCAGGGACACAGGAAGAACAGACAAAGAAAAGATAAAGAAAGAAGATTAAAGCACAAGGAAACTTAAAGCTGTCCATAAATACAAATATTATTTGTTTGCACTATTTATCTATCCAGAAACCCCGGCCATTAATCAGAAGCCTATTACCATAGATACATGTAGGCACAGAATCACAACAAAAGCAAGTATTAGTGGCATGATTTATCCTCCCACATTGTACTGGGGCTTCCCTACCAAATATTCCACACACAATGGCTAAATTAGAAACATGGAAATCTTTGAAACAAAAAGATTACTTTCCAGTAGGTTCCCATATTCTTTCAACAGTACACAAATATATGTATTATAAATGCCAGGGTGCATTTTGCTGTGTACCAGTTCATTCCAATTATCTGGGAGAGTGAAATGCTGCAGGAGTGAAAATATAGCAAAATGTTTCCAAAACCTTAAGTCAGTTTCTGCTGTAGTTGTGGGAAATCACAATAAAATAAAAAATAAATATCAAGGGAATTGACTTGATAAATTCTAGTTTCTATTCTGCTAACATTTTGACGGTTCTCATAAATTAATGCAGTTATTCTTTAGGGAGAAATTTAGAGGCTCCAGAGAGCTGCATATTTTTTCTCCTATCTCAAAAATGGCGTATTACTTTGTCAGAGCATCCACCAAAAAAAAAAAAAATTAAAAAAAAAATAGAAGCATAATCTGTGCATAACATTTCCTGGAAGAACCAAGTGCTCCTCACAGTAGGACACTTTGTACTTTGAAGGATCAGGCATAACAAGCCCCATTCTAATCAAGTGTCTTCTGAGCCAGAGAGTTGGGATATAAACTATCAAAAAGTTTCCTTGCTTCTTCTGAAGAAATAAAAGTTAGGTGTGACAGCATAGTCCAGTGAAAACTAACCATCAAATATGTCCACCATTCTGAAGAACGCCAAAGACAGGGATGACTTGCCACTGCCAGTACGACCACAGATTCCAACCTGCAAAAGAAAACAAGATGTTACTTATAGAGGGAAACTGCAAATCAGAATTGCAGTCCTTCTGGGAAAGCTGGACTGGACTGCCCTGCTGGTGAGATGAAATGGCAGACACCCAGGAAGAAACAAAAGAGCATGGCAATCAAACTCTTCTTTTTTGCCTCTCAGCATCATGAGGACTTGACCAAGAAACATTCCTGAAACTTCAGCATTTTAACCTGGACTCCAATGACACCATATGCTGAAATGTGAAATATTCTTGCACTTTCACTCAATTCCACTCTGGTGTTTATCTAATCTCATCTGGCCACTTAGACTCACTCTATGCAAAGGCAGTGGACTTGGAAAGAAAGTGGACTCTCAGAAGGAAAACTGTTTCCAGCCAAGAATAAAATGTCATAAGTGTTAAGTTTCTTGGCCCATGCCCAGGGACCTCAGAGAGGACCACTGATGTATACAGATGCCTCTTCAAATTGTTGTCATTCTTGCTCTCTGCCACCTTAAAAAAGGAAACAGACTAAGGAAGGATCTGATCCAGAATAAGGATGACAGGCCATTGCTTGACACCATACCTTTTGCCCTGGTTTGATATATGCCTTAACGTGCTTTAGAACAGGCTTCAAGTTGTTTTCATAGCGAACGCACAGATTTTCAATCTTGATTTCCCCTTCCTGGGGCCAGTCTTTTGGAACTTGAGAAGGATCTGAAATAGTAAACAGTAAACCAAACCAAAACTAATGCTATCAGAGGGTCACCTTTTATGACATTCCCCTTTCCCCCTCTCTCCTGCCTGGGCACCTTCAGGAAGCCACTCAAGAAACGGACTCCCAGTTTTCTGCTAGGGGGGACTTGGAAACTGCCTGGAGGGCACTTAGCTTCCAGATCTCAGCACATAAAATGAGAGGGCAGATGCTAAAGTGGCTCTTGCCAATAAAATGGGGTGAAGCCAAATAAGCAGAGAAGAATGTGGTGTCAGCACAGTGTTAACATGTTCTTCGGTCAGTAACCGGCACAGGAAGGGCAGTGCAATGAGGGATGTTGTTACTGCTGTACACCAGGAGCTGTTGACATTATCACAGCTCATATTTCATCCCTATTTGCAAATACACAGGCAGGTTTTGTCTCCAGACCAAAGGGCTTGGCTTTCCAGGGAAGCTTGCAGGCCTGAGGGTGTTTTGGCCTTGCACTTACTTCAATCACTTCCAAAATACCAGTTAAAGCCACTTTGAAATATGTGGAGTATCACAGAATCATAGAATGGTTGGAGTTGGAAGGGACCTTAAAAATCACAGCCAGGGACACCTCCCACTGGACCAGGTATGAACAGGAACATGTAGTTCAGGGAAGAGTTGCTGAGGTCTGATTGCCAATGCAATCCTGTCCTGTAGACCCTATTTGCTGTAAAGCATGTGACCTTTTGAGCATTTCTAATTTGTATCCATATTTTTGTTTTCTGAATAGCTACATGGATGTTTTGTTCATCCCATCTATAACTGTACCCTGGTACCTTCTGATTGTACTACAGAGCCAAGCTCCGTCTCACTGGCACTTGTTAGGGGTTTTTAATGTTGAGTAGCGTGGGCTATGTATCTCACAGCTGCCTTTGGCTATCCTTGTCACTTGGATTGGTAGAGTTCCTACACGTCAATGAGAACGGATTTTGGCCAAAGAGACATATACATCTTACACGACCAAGTCTACTGTGCTTTCTCATTACCACATTAAAACCCAAAAAGATTAGAGTGCGGTACCCAAATAGCCATCATAGTTCTCCGACTCCATGTTCAGGAAGCTGTGTACTTTTTTTACTGCGCCCATCTGCACCTCCAGATCAGCCAGATTCCTCACCACCCAGTTCAAATAGTTGGTTATCTGCATCACAAAATGAAAACAAGGACAAAGTTCAGCCTTTTGTCTGTTCATTTACCTGCTTGCGAATAAAGGCTGGATAAGTTTGTAAAAGTCTTTGGCCTGACTCAGCACAGTGCATCTCTTATCGACATTACACCAGTTCAAGACTCAGTGCAACAGCATGAAATATGCAATAAGCCAGTCATACTCCAACAGAAACATTCCTGACATAGTAATTTAGTGCGTGACATTCTCATCCTTGTTTTTTCACAGAGAAATATGGAAAGGTTGTACCTAATGTCTGGCAATGTGACTGATTAAGGGAATCTCTTTGTTCTCAGCATCTAGTAATCAGAAGTGAAAGGCATCTTCTTTAAAAACACAAAAGCCCAAAACTGTAAGTGCTGCTTGGAAATACCACCTTTTCTAATCTTTCTAATCTTTCAAAGGCTGCAACTAAAGATTTGCAAATATATTGAAGAGATCTGATGGGCATTTCACTTCTGTCTCCTTCTGGGCATATTTAGATAATTCATTTATCTCTGTGGAAAACGTGATGGTTTTTAGCATAGAAATAGATGAGGAAAAAGTGTATTATCAGCTCAATGATATTTCCTTCTTGGGTTTTATTCCCATTTGTAATCAAAAGGATTTGATCAACAGTAAAGGTATTGTAGTAGGTAACAGTTGGTAAGCAGTTTTCTAACAATACCCAGTAGCTTAGAGAAACTGATCTCCAGTCAGGACAGACTATTTAAGGCTAAAAATTTTCAAGAAATTTCCTAAACATTTCCTAAGTCTGTATTTAGGTGCCCATATTAAAAAGAAAACCTGATCATATTATGAACAGTTGGTTGCCAAGCACCTTTAAAAATTGAGATACTTTACATGCCTGAATAAAGATGTATACACTTAACTCAAAAACATCCAGCACAAACATTGAGAGAAAGATTTTGCCATTTATTTGTGGGAGATTGCTGAATCTGCCAAATAAGTTTATTATGAATAAATCACCCAGCCCCTAACTAACCTAATACTGATGCAATAGGCATACAGTAAATAATTTTCACTGGGGTTCAGCAATAACATTTGTTGTCAACTTAAAAAATGTAATTGCTTGTTTTATTCTTAGGATAGAGTTATTTTAGGGGGTATTATTTTCTTTGTTATTCAGAAACTCGCCTATTTGGTGTCCGGTTTTTGAGTCAGGAAGTTACAGAGATGGGTACATTTGCAGATAACCTCTGCAAAACTGCTGTTGCGGAGTAGCAGGCTGCAATCACAGGTCTGGTAGATTTGATAACAAAGCCTGGCATCCAAAAGGCTCTACCCATTATTTCAACCTTCACTGCAGTTGTGCAAGGGAGTTGGCAATGTTTATACAAGGGGAGAGAATAAGCTTATGGATGTCTACTGTAAGCACAATGTTAGTACAAGCAGTTTGCTCTCATCCATGTCCAAACATCAGGCCTCTTATCTCCAAAGAGAAATGACACAAAAAACTGTCAGGGGACACAGGTAATGATCCAACTGCATTCAAAGTTTCATCAGTGTTATCTTGGAGCAGTACAGAGACAGGTAAACATTTGGTGGCTGTGGCATTTCTTGCTCTTTGCCAGACTTCAGCAAACGACTAATTTGCACTTAGGATCTGCTTGCAAATACAGACTAAATACAAAGTAGCCAAAGATGATGCAGATACTTTGGTGCTTCCAGATCCCTGCTAATGAAGCAGGATTACAGGACTGTTTTCAGAATGAAACTGAAGCACTGGGACTGATTCTCCGCTGCTGGCAGGCTCTCACGGTGCTGCAACAGCAGCACAAAGGGGATCTAAGGCCATCCTAAGGCAGCTGCTGAGAACTTTCTGCTGTAATCACGGGTTTGCCAGCGTTTACGTGCAAAGCCAAATCTCAGCATCAGACCTATACCCATATACCTCCCCCATGCCAATGCGATGAAGGAACCAGTTTTCTGCCATGCCAGACTTTATTTCAAGATTTTTTCCTGCCATTATCCTACTTTCGTCCCCGCTCTCATTGTTAATTTAGTGGTATTTCTACTCTCTATGATGATCATACTCACTCTATACTGAAGACGCATTGCTTTCTTACTGGTACCTGTCACAGTGAACCATGCCTACTAGCCCAAAAGGTCCCAATCCCCAAATCCATTCAGAATTTTGTGGACAATATTAGACATCCAAGTAGTTTCTTTCCAAAGGTAAACTGGCATTTCTGGTTCTTCAGCAATTATTTTATTTGGTCTTTAGTTAAATATTAGTCAGGCTATGACAGTCTGTGGGATAGTATTTTCTGGCAGGTTTTGCCATACACAGGCGGAACCAACATTGTGTTGTGCAAAACAGAGTGCACAGCAGGTCCTCTTACGCATTTTTAATTTTCCTGCTTTGTTTGGGAGCATGCAGGGCCTGGGAATGGTTGTGTTTTTTTAATTGGCTCATAAAACCTGAAGCAAGTCCAAGTTGCCCTGAACTCTCTCAACTTTGGCTCAAATCCATTATTTGCAAGATTGTTTTTTTCAAGATCAAGAAAGCTGGAAGATAACCATGTGTATGTATTTTTAAAACTGTCATAAAATTAATAGGTTGGTCTGAAAGTTCTTAAGCTTTGCCAGGCCTACGTACCGTCAGAGCATACAGGAGACCAAGCCCCACAAACCCTGAGTTAGGCCCTTCAGTGATGGATGTGACAGCTGCAGTCAGAACTATACAAGCACCTAGGTAGTCCTGGAACGAGAGGGAGGAAGAGAAAAATTTTAGACAACATTAAAATGCAACAAGAAAATTCTGTCAGATACGGAGCATGTTTTGTTTACTAAAGTTTATTTCTATAATAACACTCGGGCCTTAAATCTGAGTTGTTTTTCCTGGAAAGGGTCAGAGGTTTTTGGTGCCCAACCTGAAATACTCTAAATGAACGTGCTGAACCCAAGTGAAACAGGTCAGCATTTTCTGAAAATCCGGTTGGGCTAGGGTATATTGTTGTGGCCACCCCAAAACCAGCAGGTATCAAAAAATATAATGAGCATATAAAAAAAGAATAGTAACAAAAGAACGGCCTTAATGACACCCTGATTTCTGACCACTAAAATTAATCAATTCCTCTCTCTCCACTCCCCTTCAGGTCTTCTCAAACAAGGGCTTACCTCCCTAAAATAGAGAAGTGTCAACGACTTCACAAAGTCTGTGAAGAATTTTAGTAGAATTTATAAAGGCTGAGAGAGCTGTGACTCTTTTGCCTGCAGAATAGAAGGCTGAAGGGAGACCTTATGCATGCTTCTAAGTATCTGGAGGGTGGGCTGAAGGAGGATGGAGCTGGACTCTTTTCAGTGGTTCCCAGTGACAGGATGAGGGGCAACAGGCAGAAGCTGGAACATAGGAAGTTCCATTCAAATATGAGCAAAAACTTCTTTACAGTGAGGGTACCAGAGCACTGGAACAGGCTGCCCAGGGAGGTTGTGGAGTCCCCTTCTCTGGAGACCTTCAAGACCCACTTGGATGCAGTCCTGAGTACTGTGCTCTGGGCAATCCTGCTTTAGCAAGGGAGTCCGACTAGATGATCTCTAGAGGTCCCTTCCAACTCTGACAATTCCATGATTCTCTGATTTGCTAATAAAGGTGATGCACAAGTTTTATGGGCACAAGTGGGCAGACTGACTTCAAGTGTCTGCATCATGCAGTGTGACACTGCATGATGAAGACATCATCAAGCCTGCTAAACACCCACAGCCTGCAGTGAAACATGATATGGTAGTGTAGACTCTGAAAGCAGTGGAGCTGTGGAGGTGTGCTGCTGCAAACAAGCTAGGTAAGCCTTGCTCTTGCCACAGCACTTGGAGCTTCAGAGTGACTCCACAGTAGATACCTGAAGGATCTCAGCTCTGTTGCATGATGATGACTTGCTTTACAGAAATTGCTGTATAGGCTCTATTAGAAAGATCTGACTTCTCATAAGTTTTGCAGGTGTTTAAACCCATCTTCTTGATATGTACCTCAGTTCTTAAATGAATGCCACGTGATCTCGTGTAGTTGTCAAGGTGCCTGATTCATGAGACTGCTGACATTCTCACTCTCCTATTGCTCCCTGCATTGTGTTTACTTTGGATTACAGGGTTAGCATTTTCCATCCATTATTTTCCTCCTGTCTGATAATACCCCACCTGGGATCTTTCCCTCTGGGATTTGAAATGAGGACTGTCTACTTCATCTCTCTGTAAAATGTCTTGATGAGCAGCTGGCAGACTTGAACTTTACATCTACAGAGAAGCAGAAGCACAATGGTGTCGAGTCTCCATCAGTGATTGGGACAGGACTTCACAGCTGCTATTAAATCCTACATATTTTTAGTGATCTTAGTACCACCATACTATTAGGCAGAGCTAAATGACTATTTCTTGGCAAGATCATGTTATTTCTAATATTATGATGAAGTGATGTGTATACTTGGATCAAATTCATTCCATGTGTAACCACGTCTAAGACTGTGAGGCATTAACAGGCAGTTATACAGCTTATTCCATGAGTGGCTGTTGCTCTGTTATTTATCTGCCTTTGACTTGGAAGCAAGTTCAGTTTGATCTTGGATGCTGTAAGAAGTTGAGAGCCTCATGCACAAGGGAAAGCTTTGCCATCATAAGAAATGGAGCACAACTTTGATGCTCTGCCAGGGTACCAGAAAGTGAAGGTGAGGATATAGCCTTTGATGGAAGGATTAATCATGCCTGGTACTATTTGTGTCTAGCAGAATCAGGTCACTGCTGGTTTTGTTCAGTGCTCTTTTAGCGTCAGATGAATACGGAAATCACAGTGACTTTGCTTGCCTCTTCTTGCCTTGCAGACCAAGAAAGTTCCTCATGTGCTGCCCTGGAGAGCTCGCATAAAAGTCTCAGTGGCAGTGGCTGCATTGTGTCCTACTGTCATTTATTTTTCAGTTGGAATCTAATTCAGCTATTTTTTGTCATACTGAACAGTAAAATCACAAACAGTAAGGCCTCAGAGCTTCAGTAAAGGTACTGCAAAGGAGGGGTTTAAACTACAGCTGTGGGATTAAACCTGGTGCTGGAGAGATACCTCAGGATCTGGAAGCTCAGTTCTGCCTAAAACAGCCTGGTGGAATGATGGTACAGGTCACAGAACTACTAAAAAGCTATGTTCTGCTTTGAAAAGTAGTTTCTGCTGCAGCAGGTCTGCAGATGCTGCACAGTAGTAGCGAAAGCCTTATTTCGAGTTATATAAATGTTTGTTCTTGCACTCTCTTCAGATGCTAGACACCACAGCAGCAAAAGACGAGGGAGAGTTGTATTTTCTTACTCCTGGCCAAGAAAGCTGAAAAATCCCTATGGGTTTAACATAAGCAATCCCGATCTATTTTAAGGAACACTGTGTATAATCTCATCATGAGATTAATTCTCGTTATTATCTTCTCTGCATCAGGCAAAGTCTCTGTTTGCTTCCAAGGTTTCAAAACTATGGCTGGAACTAAACTGAACATACCGTCCTGACCTCCAGCCATCTGTTGGCAGCCGATAGAAATAAGTAGGCAATGTTGTTCGTGTCCGTTAGTTCCAGCATACGTTGTTTAAATCTGGCTTCATGCCTGCCAAGAGCAAAGTTGTTATATTACAACACATTACACACTCATACACAAAAGGATGAAGCATTAAAACTCTTCTCTCCCTCCCCTCCCCCAAACCCAAAACTTTTTGCCCTTCTCTCTTTGCCAAACTTTGGATTAGAAACTCCTCCCTAAGGACCTGTACCTGTTGTCAGGGCTCTCCTTAGCCAGGCAGAGCAACATCTGCAGTGGGGAGAAACTTCTTTGACAAGCAATTATATTGCACTAGATTTTGGATTACAGCCTGTCCCCTAACGGTGGCTGCAATGCCAGCGTGCTAGGGACAGGTCTTATTTCCCACAGCATAACCGCTTTTATAGCTGCAGACTGTGGGTGTTGCAGCCTTCCAGTCCTATCACATGTCAGCACTGCTGTGGCCCCTCTCTTCTTCCTCACAAGCAAGAGTAGAGGGCTCACCTGTCAGCTTAAAAGCTGATTCAGAAGATACCTGGCCAGCTGCAGGAGTCTTAAACAGGAGTGACATCTCTAAGACTTCAACTAATGTAGACTGTAGATTGAGCAATAGAGTAATACCTTTCAGCTACTCAGCTCAGCTGTTTTCTCAGCCAGTCACACACTGCCTAAGCAACTTGAACAACTAAAACAAGGAAGAGCCATCAATCATTTCTGAATCACAAAAATTACCTCCCCTGCCACTTGTTTCTCTCTCTTCCTGTGTAATGCCCTTCATGTCGAAAAAACAGCACAAGATTGTCTGAGCACTTATGAGTGGAGGGACACTTTGGGAGGGAAGGGGAAAATCTGTTGGTGTAAATATATTAAAGTCATGGCACCTTGCAGTACTTTAGGTATGATCTTTTTTCCTTCCCCCTCCTTTTCCCATTGATACTTTATTTTCCTCTTCACAGCTTGTAAACATTGCTAACAACATCCCCAAAACAAATACTGGTAACAGTAATGACATGGGGAGGAGCAGAGATGCACTGAATATTCTGCTTGTCTGCCTGGCAGCAAAACTCCTGCTTTCCTAATGGAAATTCTGACGTGCTCAATCTGTATCTTTTCATCCACGTCCAGTTCATCTTCTGGGCAGTTTTAGACTTTTATCCCGTCAGATGACAAACAGCAAAGGTCACTGAAATTGTGTTCTGATCCAACTGTGCTACTTTGTGGTATGTTATGTGAGGAGCTGCCCTATTTTATCCTGGAACATACTGAACTCAAACTGCAGAGAATGACTAACAGGACTATTAGTAAATATGAGCTTGCTGACAAAAACCGCTGGAGACTTCGGGTTTGGTTGACAGCGGAGCACAGACAGGGAAATGAAATGGCTTAGATTAGCACCAGAGTTCCTGGAAAAAACAAGTGATGGTTACAATGCCTAGTCCTTCCCTGTTGCTGCCTTTTGCTCTGCCATCCAAGCCACATTGCTATTTTGAAAGGTAAAGAAACGCTGAGCGACTCCAAAGAACTGCTAAGCTCCTTCATCTTTCTCAGGAGACAGTATGATGAAAGGCCACTCTGAACATCTCAAGAAGCACTCAGCATGCCTCAGCATCAGACCTTAATTATGCTTCACTGTTTCAATACATCATTCTGGTTGACAAAGCTTGTTGCAAGATTTCATATTGAGCACTTTTTGAGAGTGACATTTTTGCTTGGCCAGCCACAATTCTTATTGCAGCACTCTGAACTAATAGCCCAGGTCCTAAAGCAAGCTTGAAATGATGAAGTGGTCTTAAGCTGATGAGATAGGTGGGTAAATAGCATTGCAGTGAGATCTGCACCTGTTTGAAATGCGTACAGAATGAGTGCAAGTTATGCTTACTGGGGAGCAATGCCACGCTGGTACTTTGACAGTCATGGCAGCTACAATGCAGTGAATATACAAGGTCAGCGGTCTGAGTTTCATGCAGAAAGTAGGAAAAAAAATACATGTGTGGAAAGTTGCAAAATTTCTCTGAAGCTTCTGGAATTTATTTTTTTTATTTTGATTGACAAGGATAGATTTTAAGCTATTAAGATCCAGTTCTGTTCTGCTGTGGTTTTCTTGGAAAGCCTCCCTCACTGCATGCTGCCTTTCATCTGGAGAGCACTACAATGTTTCCCTGCCTGAGTAGTGGGTTAAATGCAGAAATGATTCAGGGGTACTTGGATAGCACAGCTTGTAGGATATAGCAGAGGGGGTCTGAAGGAGCAGTGCCTGTGCCTTCCCCACAAAGAAGAGCTCCCTGCTGTCCAAGCAAGGTGTGGTTAAACTAGACACCTTAGAAGTTTAAATACCATATCCTAAAGATATCATCAACTTTAATTCTGCAGAAAACCAATACAGATAGATTAGTGTGTTACTGGAAATATGCGTTGTTTAGAGGCATGGCAAAGCAACAGGAAAACAAAACCTCTTCCCTTTTTGAGATGGCTTAAGTAAAGTCCACCAAATCAAATAATCTGCCCTCAGATGCACTCCAAGAAAGCAGCATGGATCAGACCAAAACCCAAGCTCCCCTCTAATCATTTCTTTTACGGACCTGAATGCTCTAATGGTGGTAAGACCTTCAGCTGTCTCGGAGAAGTGACAGAGTAAAGGTAGCTGGGTGCTGTCGTCAAGTTCCTGGAGGTCCCTGGGAGCATGAAAAACAACAGTGGCCATTACAATGTAGATCCCTCGGTAGAAATTTTACTGCATAACAGACAAAAATAGACCGTTTATGTCTTGCACATATTCTTTCCAGGATCACACAAACCAGTATTTCTGTAATATAGAAAGACACTGACATGGGAATATGTTGTTTCTCAGTTGCCATAGGTGCCTTTGAATCATGTCCCAGCCACCTCCATAATCTAGCTTTTGGTCACAGTTAAGCTTTTCTTTGTCCCACAGCGATAATGACCTTATCACACCTCTGCTGGATAAAAACCCGCTGCCCATTTTAGCCAGATTATATCCACTTTTTATTCTCAAACATTCCCATTTATTAATACAATATAATCAAATTCAGAACAGCTGATTTTAAATCTACAGTCTGTTATTAGTTGCTCTTACATCAGATATAAAATACAGTTTGTTTTTCTGCAAATTTATTTTATTGCAACTGTATCAGCTAGGCTAACAAAAAGAGTGCCTTTCCATATAAACTTTGCCTCATTTTGAGTATCTGTAAGTATGTAACATACTAAACATAAAATATAACCAACTATAGCACTATAACACTACTATTTGTAGTGTTAATGTCATCACAGTGGTTGAGATAGAGACAGCACAGAGAAATAATATGAATGAGAAATTTCCTCAATTATTCAGCAAAGGTATTTTTGAGACCTGCGTGGAGCAGTGGTATTTTAGTCTAAAAAGTTCCAGCCTCCTGAAACAGGAACTTTTTCCAAACCACAGAAACAAATACATCTTTCTGTAATGCTCTGCTGTTGGCATAGCAGCCAGTTGTATAAACAGAAGAGAGGCCAGATCATTAGATATTTAAACTCTTTATTAAAATCTTACTATGTTTGCCCACTGCGTTAGATAGGCCAGGGGAAATAACTGCTCCATGATGCTGAACTTTACAGTATACACAACTGAATTAGCTGCTTATGTTTTGATGATAAATATGCTCTTTCAAATTTATGATGGAAAATACATAGAAGTTTTTGAGAGATGTAATGGAAAATACAACAAAGAATCAAAGTACTGCAAGAAATACTGTAAATATTTGCATTTCTGAAAATTAGTGAAGCTTATATGCCTGGAAAGTACTGCATGCAAGTAAGTTATAAAAACAGGCTGAAGCTAATCCTTTATCCTACATTTCCCAAGACTATTTTTCTAGAAATTAATTGGATTTATTAATATCTATTGTGGACTGAGCAAACACAAATCAACCCTGGATGCTTCACAAGTGATTTAAAAGAGTTTAATTCTAACAGATATTTTTTTTTTAAAAGCACTTGCAGATACAGATGTTCCCAGCCAAATGTAAGGGAATAAAATTAATGAGGTAGTTATGGACTTGCAGAAGATCAGTACTTGCAGAGGCAATGGGTGCATGTGTGTGTTTGGGCTGACCTATGCAGCTTGCATGGTATGGCTGGAAAAAAAAGGTTTGGAGACAGATGGAGATACTACTCTCACATATAAAATCACAGACAGAAAATGTAGTATTTCTCTGGGGTCTAATACATCAGATTTTGCCTACTCTTGTGTATTTTAAGATGTTTAAGCAGTGTGAACTGCTATAACAGGTACCGGGAGACACTCAGAAGACCATAACGCATTTTAAGAATGAAAACCAGGTCTCTTGATTCCTTAGCCACCTTGAGACCTGGTGTACTGACATGTACAGCATTAGTCTGGGAAAACTGGTGGGGAAAGAATAAGATTTCTGAAAAATCTCAGAGAATTTAAGGAAATTATTTCAGAATATAACATTTTTGGTTTGTGAATTCTGATTACAGTTTCCTTACAAATAAACCTCCTTGGATATTTTGAGGAAATCTGATGAAAAGTAGGCTAAAGCAAGGCTAAATTATTGATAGGTTGCTCTGTGCACTTTCTGCTGCATTGATTTAAGGGGAGTAACTGACACGACTCTTTCTCAGGCTATCTAAATAAGAGTATTGTCCATGAAGCCAACTGCTCTGGAACATTCAGTTGAAAATCACCATGTCTCTTGACTGGATGCCACCAAACAGCAGTCAGTGCTTTGCCACATGCATACTGCAAAGGCAAGGCCAGAAGTGTCAGTCACTAATGATGGTAGTTATTTTGGCTTCCCTGCAGGTCAGCAGGCACCCTGATGGGTGTTTTCAAGTATCAGAAAGTGAAGTAAATCTGGGCTGATAAAATAAAATAATAAAAAAAAGCATGACTGAATTTGATTGAATGGCTTGCTTAAGTTATTTTACTAAATTATATAATGGATTTAGCACTAGAAACATGACTTGAAGAAATCATGACACTCTTTTTGCCAAAAAAATGTACCCTTTATTGCCAGCAAGCCATTCTGAATATGAAATGTTGCTCCACAATGGAAATGACTTTCTGTGGAGACTTTTTTCCCAATATGAAGAAAAAGTCGTGACTGACGTTAATCCAGGCAGTTATTTTCCATTCTCTACTAACCCTCAAAAGGTCAAAGAGGAGCTTTGACCAGATGCGAGCTGGCTCAGTTGATTAACAAACTGCATGCTCATCTGACTATAGCCAACAGTGTACAAAAGTGATCCAAGTAGTGTTACTTCCCCAAGTACCCCATTTGTAGCCAGGTCAGCTAGAAACATCCTCCAATGTGTGTCTCAAACTCATACCTCAGGATCAAAAGCAGGATGCCATGGCCATCTCCCCCTTACTCTAGCTCCTATAACCTCACATTCCATCACAATTCTTATGTATGCTTTAAGAAGAAATTTTCAGGACAATTTTTAAATACATACTTGGAAGCAACTCTGAAGTATTTCTGGATGAAATAAAATGCTATGCCAAGAGGCACGAGGGCGACAAGGAACCATGGAGTGGCGTAGGAGATCATTCCGATGGCTGACAGACAGAGTAAGGTGGACCGGGTAAGGGACTCCAGGGTAGGAGGAATGTGCTAGGGCAGAACAAAAAACAAACCAAAGGCAAAAGTTACTGGTAGTATCCTGATATACCTTTTCCAATAAAGGGAAAGTGGAATGACACCACTGTGAACTCAATGATACTCTCCTTGTATCGGAAGCCTTTATGTTTATGTGGGTCTACTACTCAAATGTGCAGTGGCTAAAAAAGGAGTCAGTAGGGTTTTTTTCTACATGTCAGTGTTTCAAAGATCATGGGGAAATAGGAACTATTTCCATCTCTTTTATATAACAGGCAAGAAAGAAGACTGTTCTTGATATCCCAAATATTTAGAGAAAGAGTATGCTCTTTCTCAGAGCTTTTTAATTTTCCTTCCATGTTCCTATCACCCTTTCATTCAGGATTATTGCTCATCCAAACATTTTAATTCACAGTCATAGTGAAAGCACACCTTCCTCTTCCCGAATGGCCTAAACTCACATGTGTTATAGCCAGGATGGCATATCTATTTGTCATGTATATTCCCATGTAGCTAACGTTATTATATTCAACCCTGTTTCCTTTTTTTTGAGCCCAAAATTTGGTGTTTTGTTAATTCAGATTTTCCAACAGAAGCAACCAGTCAGCATTAGAAGAAATTGAGAGTCACCATTTCCTATGATGTTTATTCTAGTGGTTACCCGCCCTCTTTTCTACAGATATGTGTACTTTCTGTTTTGTCTTTTATCATTCCCGGAGCCTGTTTTTAATATGCCTTTCTCTAATGAATATATTAATACATCATCTTATTTAGTAGCTAAGTGAAAATTTACAAGATCTAGATGTAATAAAATGGAATATATTGATACATCTACCTGATCAATAATATTTGTATCAGCAGAGAAGCGATTTAGAATTAGCCCCAATGGAGTCATATCAAAGAACCTGTTAAACAAATTAAAAACAAAAAGTTATCTGAAAAGGAAGTACAGTTTTGTATAAAAAGCCTGATCAGACAGAATACAGAGCTGCATCCAGCCTTTTTCTAAATCAAAACAGCAAATATGAATAACAGACCATAACGTTTGAAACTATCTAAATGACTGTCTTGGCATTTCCACCCCCAAAAAACCTGTAAGACTCCTTTAACAAAAACATACTGTCTTGCCTCCTGCTCTTTCATCAACAGTCCCTCACGATGTAAGATCCCTTCCAAAGACTCCAGCCTGTCCCTGGGTGCTGCTCAAACTCCTGCACCACGACTCAGTTGTTTCATGAAAGCACCATGATAACAGTATTTGTTATGCAGGCATCCTTTTGGCCATCCTGCTGCCTGTGAGAGACTGCGGTTATCGTGCACAGAACCTTTCCTTGGCCATCAGAAGAAGACACATCATTTGACACTGTGCCAATTGCTTAGAGCTGGAGCTGGGTGCCCTGGAGCTAGAACTGCACTCAAAGCCTACCTTGACACCCCAGCCTTGGAAAGAGTGTCAGTTATCTGATGCGTTTCATCCAGATAAAAAGGGGGCATAATTTCACATGTTCTGACAGGGAATTTTCCCTGCCCTGATTACCTCACTAGTAATTTTCATTTTTTTGCAGCCTTGAAGGAAACAGGGCAAATGCAAGAGCTTTTCACAGCAGTATCCTCCCAATTACAAAGAGAACCATTTTTGACCACATAGCTTTTCAGGAGGAATGTTAATTTGCCATACCTGATTGGTCCAAGGATGATCTTGTTGAGGAGATTATGGTGTAGGTTCTTGGCTGCTGTGAGGCCCATCCACTCCACAGTCAGAGATGTGATGAGGCAAAGGACAATCCCTGCTCCAGAAAGGATGCTGAAGACAGCTACATGATAAGTCTAATAAAATGACAAATACATCAGTCTTAGAAATAAACATACATTTCTCTTTTCTACTAGGAAGTTCCCAAGGTATCTGGACATCACTTATATTACATGATTATATTAATCTAATATTTGGGAAATTAAAACACTATGACAGAACTGCAATTCATTAAGTTCACATAATTAGAAGATCTGGAAGTTCTAAGATCCCTCAACCAAAGATCAGTACTCTTTGAAACCTTGAAGTGAGAGTACTTAGAGCTGTGAAGATACACTAACTAGACAAATACAAAAGTATGCAAACTGTTAGCCAAGAAACTCAGACAACTGAAGTAGAACCTCTCAAGAATTAAGGCACTTGAGAGAGATTGGAAAGTTCCACTTAATTAAGCACCACTGAAATTCCCAGAGCAAATCCTAAACTAATCTGCCAGGGTTATAACACATTTAAGCCTTCTGAAAGTTTACTAAATGGATTCCAGTAAGAACTTTGTATATTAGTCAAATTTACAGCTATAAGCATACTGTATTAAAGTAGTTCATTTGAAGACCTTTTTTTTTTTTCTGTTAGGACATTACTGGACAACCAGTAATGTGGGAAATGGAGTCATTGACTTACATGTTAAAAAATCCACATGGAAAAGTTTAGTATGAGATTCCTTCCTTTGAAAAGCCAATATTTTTTCTAACTTCAAACATGCTTTTGTTTCAGTTTTGCATGTTTGCAAAGACTGATAAAATTTGAATTGTCTTATGTTTTAGTGTAAACAATTAATCCATCCTACATAGTAATTAATTTTACTATATCTATCTGTCTTTCCAATCTAGCTGGCTTCTAGATGAACAGCAAATAATTACTTTAGAACACTTTTTTCCCACTGTCAGGCTCCAAGATATGGCTCACCTTATTTGTGCTCTTAACATCATCAATGTTTCTGACTTCATTTGCATTGTCCATGGACGTCCACGTAGCAAGCCAATAATCTATAGCCACTATAACAGAGTGTTTCAACAACTTTGAGAAAATCATCAGAAAGAGCAGGAAAAATCCTCCAGAGGTTAGATATCTCCAGCAAGTTTTCCAAGGCATCTTTGTCCTGAGCCTCAAGACAGTTGACATATTATCATCTTCATCTTCTTCTTCTTCTTCCTCTGTGATTCAGAAATTTGATCACATTAGCTTGGATGCAGTACTAAGAATTATACTTGGTTTTACTGGATTTAGTTGACTTTTTTTTTGTTTTGAATTTTAATGGCAAAATTCAATTTGCATTTAAATCTAGCAAACACTTCAGGCATATTCTCATAGGACTTCCCTGTGCTCTTTGAGCAACTTTATAGACTGTCAGTCTGTGGTTTGTTACAGGTTTTTTAATAAAATATTTTTGTAAGTCACATCTTCAGTACTGACTCTTTATAGTAAGAGACTTGGCCCCTCCCACCCCATTCAGCCACAGCAGAGCACTTTGGATCACATGGAAAATTCTAGAAAGCTCTCCAAAGCTTTCTGTCCAGAGGCTCTGTCAACTGTTGTATGAAAGAGTTCAATTTTCCTGTCATTTGAGAATACTAGTTTTGTCTATGATCAACTGCTAATTGTTCACATTACACTGAAATGCAGTTAGTGGAAGACTTTTGCTATGGGAAAGATATATTTCTTAGGTGCATAAACATTATGTTTAAATTATTCTTTTTTTTTCCCAGGTAATAAGAATAAACATCTCACAGCCCTGCAGGCTGCACTTGGGTAAGAGAAATGTTGACTTTATCTTGACAGCCCAGCATTAACAGCTTTTCCATTAATTTCTGATTTTGAACATTAAAAATCAATTAATAAGGGATGTTCATGATGGGTCTTTTGTCGGCTTCCAGTATCCAACCATTCTGGCCCCGTCCTACTTTAAAAGTGATATGAATCTGAATCTGCACCACTAAAAGCAACAGGACTTGGAAAGAACAAGAAGCTAAGCTTGAGAACAAAGCCTAGAGCTTCTTCCCTAAATTGTCTTAGCTAGAAAAATAGCAGGTTAACTCCATATCCTAAAAGGAACTGAAAATAGCTACAAGTGTGATCCTATGGTGGCCATAACAGATAATTAATAGGTATTTCATGAGGAACAGGGCTACAGCTGATCTAACATTGTTATGCTAATGACTAGGCAGAGCTACCTCAATTTGCTCTAATTACAATTCTTACTGTTGTTTTGCTTCTATCTCATCTGTCAATATCTCCAGGCAGTATGAGTTAGCAAAGAACTTAACTTGCTTCAGTACACTCTTTTCCCCACACAATGTTTAGAGAAATCTATGGAGAATCCCTTAAACAAGTCATATTGTAAACAGGTCAAAGTAATAAGACTTTACACTGTTATTTCCAAGTGTCATTAACATATTCATATTTCTTTGCTATGAACTGCCAGCTATTCAAGTGAAAAGGCAATGAAATATATAGAGAAAATAAAATGAAATGATAAAGCATACCTTCATCTTCATCTTCTAGTTGTGACTTAGATTCTCTGGGGTACATGGCCCTTCTGAGGGTTTTTCTCTCAAGAGTAGTCTGGTCAGCTTCCATATCCTGTAGCAAGAAAAATTATTTGTTAATAAAGCTTAGCTGTCTGCCACTGTAGTAGCACCAACAGTAACCTCAAAGTGGCTTTATTTCAATCATTTAGCTCACAGAAGGAAAAGCACAGTATTTTAGGATTTATGTTTTAAAAAATCCTGCTTTGTTCATTTCTTTCCCTCTCTCTTTCTTCCATTCTTTCATTCCCTCTCTTCTGGCTAAATGTTCATGGCAGTAATACAATAAAAAGATAAGAGATTCTTTAGGATATCCCCAAGTCCACTCCTTGCCCCAGCAGAGTATCAGTTGTGCACAGCACTCCAAAAGGATATTTGCCTAATGTATCCTTACACACCACCCATGACAGACATACCACACGCTCCGTAGACAATCTATTCCAGTCCATAAAGTTCCTTACAGTTCATGGTTTGGTTTTTTTCCCTAATGCCTATTTAACTGAAAAGTATTTCATTTCAGAAAGGCCATCCTTGCCCAAGTGCTCCTATTTACCTTTTCCAATTCTTGATCTTGGCGGTTCATCAAGGTTTTCCAGTGTTCATATAGCTCAATATCCTTGTTTTGGATATCCTTTAATGTCCCTTCTCTAAGCACCATTCCATCCTTCATTGCTATGATCTAGGGGAGAAAGCATCCAATAGATCAACTCAGCAACATACCAAAAGCACTGACCTGCATCCATTGGATCTCAGTGAGATTTATCATTACACAAATTTCTGTGTTCACTGTATTCAGTATTTGTTTAATCACTTTTTAAGTTTGTTGACATAATCATAAACTTAAAACTTCTATAAACTGTGCTTAATCTGTACTTGTAAAAAACATGGACAAGACATGATAAGTAATAGTCATATTTGCAATTCAAGGTCACAATTCTCCAGTGGCTTCCAGTCAAAAAAACGACACAAATAATGTATAAAAAAATTACTGTACAATCCCTATTTTGTAGAGTTGCAGTTAGCCACCTGACATATGGAATTAAAAAGGAGGGACTTCATTATAGAGAAAAATAGTGATTTCATCAAGCATTATGGTGCTAACTTCAAGTGTATGTCCAGCATGAGCAAATTTGCATGATGGCATCTCTTCTCTTACCCAGTCAGCATGTGGTAGATACTGTAACTTATGTGTCACCAGAACAAGGGTCCTTTTGTCTTCTTGAAGAAACTTCAAAATTCCTTCCTGCATTAAATGATCACTTAAATGAATGTCCAGTGCAGAGAATGGGTCATCCTGCAATCAAATCACATTTAAAAAAAAAAAAAAAAAAAAAGAACAGGATACAAAGATCAGGATTTTTTTTTCCTTTCAAGAAAAATGAGAAAAAAATTAGAAAGCACCTGCCATTATTAACATTTCACCTCTGTCTGATGATTAAGACTTAGTCAAAGGGATGCACTATGAAATAGTGAACTGGAATCCATTGTTCTTCAATTCATAGCAACAAACTCAGTTAATTTTTAGTGTTTAGATATGCGCAGTGCTGGTGACACACTGAGAGTGTGGAGTAATCCTTATCAGGAACACCAGAACTAAAACTTCCCATCCAAATTTGAAAATGCCAGGGACCAGAGCCAAGCTTGGGCCTAATTTAGATGGTAGACTGACACCAGAGTTAGGAACTGTTCTAATTTCCTCCAACTAAACTGCTGGTGTGCTTGGCCTTTGAGTGAGTGTGGTTACCAATAAGATAATATTCAGGTAAGGATATTAACATGTAAACACTTTTTCTCCAAGAACAGAAGTCCCCGGTAATTCTGAGGAGGCTCAAACAACTCCTTTGTGAGTAGTAGCCTCCTGAAATTCCTGACATATCTTGAAATTAGTATCAGAGAAGGGAAAGTTTGTCTGCATCCACAGTGTTCTGCAGGAGACTGCTGAACCCTCTATCTGTTCATTGCCACCATGTAGTTGTATTACGGTGCTTTTCCTTAACAGAAGCCCTGCTGATTTCAGTGGGACTATGCTGACACTAGGTCACCACCGAGGGCAATCAGAAGTTAGACAATCTATTCTGCTTTTCAACTGTAGGAAATTCTACCTTCATCTCCCAGAATGCTTTGATGCTGCTTCATCTGGTGGATGTTTATTTTCTATCTCTGTAACTTGGATGTGGAGTTGAACACAAGTCCCTGTAATTTTCTAAATCTAACAATTTTTTTCTGAAGCTAAATAAAAAGAACAACTTTATTACTAACTTTCCATGCTTCACATGAAAAAGCAAAATCTTACCAAGAAGACAATGTTCGTGTTCTGATAGAGTGCTCGAGCTACACAGATTCTCTGTCGTTGGCCGCCACTTAAATTAATCCCCTAATGAATATAATGGATCAGAAATATGCATCTTTGAATAAACATTATGTTAGGACTTTGGAAATGTGATATTTTACAACTATACAGAGTTGCAATAAAAATAAAAGCTTTGTTAAAATGCTAATCCAGTTGATAAACAAACATAATCATATAATAACAGAAGAAAAATGATTACTCAGCAACAGTAATTGTAAATTATAGGAGCTTCTCTAAGCACAGCAGGCTTCTTTGAAAAATGCAACCAATACTAGCATCAAATTGTGAAAGCAAAATACAGGAGACTGGTCAAAAAATCCCATTTGAGAAGCAGCTGAAGAAGGAAAAAGTTTACAGTTTTTTTTTTTTTTGCAGTAACCCTTGGTGAATTACAATTATTTAGCAGGCTGGAAGCCCAATACAGACTAGGTCTGTCTGGGTGACATCAGAGGTTGCCTTCTTAATACATAGGCAAAGCAGACATAAAAGCATTCAATTTATTTACCCTTTCTCCAATTTCTGTCTGATCACCAAATGGTAGTAAGTCAATGTCAGGCTGCAGAGAGCATGCATCTGTAACAGCTTTGTACCTGTAAAAACAATATGGTCATTGCAATTATTAAACCAGTCATTTTGCTAACATAAATTCACCACTGTTATTAAGGCTATGTCATGGTTGGATAACTGCAAAAATAAGTAGGGCAAAATGATTACTCCGCAACTAATCAAGGAGCATTGTAAACTACGTGTTGCAAAACCAGACATATTTATTAGAGGTCTTTATTTACAAGCCTATTTATTAAAGATTCAATTATATAAATTATTGAGTGCATTCCTACCTATCACAGAGCTGTGGACTCTGGAGTATTTGAAGCCATTTTCCAATGAGTTATTACTTTTCCCCCTTTAGGTGCCTCTTAATTTACTTCAGTGTGATAGTACATGGCAAAGGATCCAGTGCTTCTGGTCTGGCCAGAATCAGGGGAATAAAACACTTGCAAAAACTTAAAAAAATTCGTTATGAGATTTCTAGGTCTGTGGGGTCTCACAGCTGATCTGCCAATAAGCAGCTGGCATCAGACTATCTGAGTGGTGGAATTCAGGCCTGCCCCTTTGATATGAGTGAAGTTAGGCTGACGGATGCAGTGGCTGGATGGATGCAGGATCTGGTCCCTGAAATTGTAGATGGTTATCTGGATTTTGAGAGATTTAGTCATTGCTAAGTTTTATTAAGTGGGAAAGGAGTCATATATCTTAATAAAGCACACACTGAGAGGAATGGGGTGTGTTTTTAATAACTTAAAACAAAGAGAGAGTTGCCTTTGAAAACATCAGCAATTTGTTTTTCTTAAGTCAAGTCACTTCTTCGACTGCATTTGTTAGCTGACAGGACACAAAAACCAAATGGTGAATAGGCACAACAGGAGCTGTGCACCTCATCTTTCACACTCCCTTCTCCTGTATTTATAAAGGGAGAATTAAGGTTATTTTCTTGAGGCACCTCATCTTCAAGCATGAAGTGTTTTTGTAAAGCAGCTGCTCCAGTAATTTGATCACAGCACATAAACTCAGTGGAAACACGCCTAGAATTCCAGTTTCCAGAGTCCTCTAGCAACCTCAGGCTCCATTGAACAAAACAAAACTATGTCAGTATTCTCCAAAGATAGGATTCGTTTCACCTAACTTTTGCTGCTTGAAAAAACCACACATGGCTTCAGCTGTATTCCATGGAGAGCCACTGCCACTGTGTGATTTCTCACAAACATCTTAAACATGCACCCTGGACAAAGGGGGGGGCTTGAAAGACTAATTTAAAACAAAAACCTTCCACTGAGATGGCTAAAGTCAGGTTAGCTCATTCCACCTCAGGATTCGTGTGCATTGATATTTTTCAGAATCTACAAATTTCCTCCTAAAGGAGATGCCAAAAACCTCATTTAAAGAAGCTGCCAGGTATTTTTGCAAGGAGGTTGATATTTACCTCTGTTTATTAAATGGGCTCCCAAAGATAATGTTCTCCTCCACAGTTGCATTCAGCAGCCATGGCTTTTGAGCTGCGTAAGCCACTGAGTACCTGTTTCTACTGTAGACAGATAACAGCATTAGTAAAAAGCAAAGTATACCCATATTATGAAATGTCAGGTATTTTATAAAATAATTTTATGAATGTGCATTCATAAAAATACAAGGCAACATATAGACAAAGCAACTGTTACAGAAGTGAAGAATTTTAAATTAGATGCTTTTGTTAGACCTGCACCCACTCTCTCACCTAATGGCAAAATCTGCACTCCAGATGGTATTCTATGCTCTTATAAAAAGCTGATACCTACAGCAATTTAGTAACTGCAATTTCAATCCAAAGGCAAATTATAAATAATCAAAATGACTAAATTCTCACAAAACTATTTACTTGGGTTGTTTTTTAAAGTTAGAGAACATTAAAACAAGTAGTGAAAATGCACTGTTTAAATTACATTAGGACACTTCACTTGCTGCTTTCTGAAGTTTTAGGGTATTTTAAATGATGTGCACAAGAAATACATTTTTCTGATTGAATGCTTTTTTCCTTTCAGTCTATTTTATTTTTTATTTCATTTAATTCTAAATTTATTTAAGTTTAATATCCTCAGTGGACTGACATGATACTGGAAAAGAGGGTAGTTTAATACAAATTGGGAAGGAATCAGTTCAATCTCCCAGGTATTTATTAGACATACTTTAAACGTGTATATTTAAACTTTAATGAAATGTGTGTAACAGGGTTGGGAATGTTCTTTGCTTCTGGCTGTTTTCTTTATATATGGCAAAAATGGTCATGTAATTTGAGATATTTTTCTGACAGGCCTGAAACATGTGAGGAAAGAGCTGTGAGCTGGTACTGGCTTACAGGTCTGAACAATTCTCTTCCTTCTCAGCCTCTTTGATGCTATTGCTTCAAACTGTACATTTTATATAGCTTTGTATGTAAGCATCTAGGATGTTCTATTGAGAGAGAGGGTGCGAGGGCATGTGAAATAGCTGGTTAGAAGCAATCAGTAGTATCTCAAAAATTTCAGGAGTTTTAGCAGTTCAGTATGAAATACATCCTCAGGATTATCAGATAACAAATCATGGTGTGGCTCCCAATGACAGCTATGTGTGCCACTACTTCTCTGTCATTTACAATGTGGTTTTTGTTTAGCTTGTCCTTCTTTTAAACCTGCAGGCCCTTTCCCCGAAGCCAGCTGGTGGAGACAATGCTTGACTTCACCTGGAGCACAGCTGGCTCCCTTTGCATGCTGTGTGCCCTGCTCCATTACACGGCCATCCAGCTGGGTTCCAAACAACACAAACCCCAGAGCTGATCAAAAAGCATGCAGACACATGGGAGGGTACATGTAATGATGTCTTATATCTAAAAGCCCTGTCTTGATATCTTTCAGACAATACCGAGGTAGTGGTACAATGGCTGGAGAAGATTGGGATCCACTGGATTTAACGCAATCTGTGAGTCAATCCTACAGTAAATGATTATGGTCATGGTAAGAAAACACAGAGATGGCTGAAGTGTACTAAGGTGAAGGTTTGAGGAAGTTCTGAAGAAATGAAAAGTGTATTATGATACACTAAAAACACAAATAATACCTTCTGGATGCTTCAAAAGAAGGTTCAGTTTCATTTACACTGTAAATTATGGTAAATACCATTTAGTAAGCAGAAAATACAGAGAATAACATTTTGTGCAAGTTTTATATATACGGTAACTGGAGTTAAGTATATATTTTAAGAACTCAACATCACTTTGTTTTTTTTGTTGTTAAAGGGAAAATAAACAAGATCCAAGTATGTAACTTTTCTAAATACAACAGGTTCATATCTATAGTGCAAAGTGGCTAAACAGGCAAGCTATATTGTTAGAAAGTGTATTGTAAAACCCATAACAAATGAAGTTATTAATATTGCCTGGACATATGAAAAGTTAACAAGCAGGAAATCAGCTTCACACAGCTCCACCGATGACCTGCAAAAGTTAGTATCTACTCTGAAGTCAGATTTCTCCTGGAGCAAAGATCATCTTTGCAGATACAATTTTGCAAGGTGCAAACACATTTTTGAATCAGAACAGATTTTGAACTTGTTTATAGCAGTAAGGCTGCATCAAGCCATGCATGGCACAACAACATGTAGGTTTTCCTTGATAACCTCCACTTTTTAAGGATCATATCCATGATATTATATTTTGAAGAGCATGCAACGGCAGTAATGACATGAAGGATTTTGCAGCTCCCTCTGTTTGTTAGTGGACTTCTTAAGAGTATCGAGGGCATAGAATGGCAGTCAAAGCAGTTCTGGACCAGCCGTGCTGCTTGTGTCCAGGCATGGTGACACATCACTGCAAAGTGCAAAACCTAAAAGAGTAAGTTTATGCCAGGTAAATGGAAACAGGTATTAGAAGAGACTACAAAAATGGTATTAATGTGTTATTTGCCTGACTTTAAAAAACCCCAAATCAACAAATTCTCTCCTCCAAGCATACGAATCTTCCAGATGAAATATTTTACTGCTGAGACAGAAATGTCTGCTTGCTCTGCTGGGATGTATGAGGGCAGCTGCATTCATAAGGAGATGATCTAAGTCTGGCAAGAGGCATAAAAATCCTAATAGCAGAGTCCTCATAATGCCAGACTCACATATTAAGCATCTTTCCAAAATGCCAGAGCTGAGACATGTTGCTTTCTGTGCTGCACATCAGCTCTGTAAGAACTTTGATAATCCATTCCTCCTGAGGTGCAAAATCAGTGTTTCCTCCATGCACCTATTTCCAGAGAAGATGTTACATCAGAAGTGAATAAGCCCTGTTGGTTATCTCAGAAGAGTCAGAGAGCCATAAATTGAGGCTGAAAACAGACATTGCTTCACCAGAATCGGTCCTTTACTCAGAAGCTTCTAGTCTTCTCTGGAAAAAAATTGACAAGAAATCAAAAGATGGAGTCTACTAGGAGTTTAAACAGAGGCTGGAAATTAGGTCAAGCCAAACAACAAAAAAGAAACCCTACATTTTCTCTATTAACCCCCCCAAACTTTTATTAGTAGAGCATTGCAATGGTAGAGAAAGGGATAATGCTTTCCTATATACATTTGGGAGTGCCCTCTGAAGTACAGTTTAACAAAAACTGGGCACAAGCCTTTCAAGATCTTTTGCAGTTCCATACCAGACTTAATATGCTTGCCATTAGAATCAAATCTATTATCTAATGAGCAAGGACAAATTTTAGGATCTCGATTTCTTAAACTCTTTTTCCTTAGCTAGAAATTTAATTCCAAGCTTAGCTTGACAAATACACATCTTCCAAAAGCTGTCTGAGATTTCTGTGAGAACCCGCATTCACTAATAATCACGTGAATAAACATACATAAGACTTTTGCTGAGCTGGGGCCTTCACTAAAAAGGGGATTAAGTATCTGGTCTCGTACTTCATTACTCTATTGAATCTGAAAAAGTGATGCAATGGCGGGGCATGGGAGTGGGCTGAAAGTGAAGCTCCTGAGATTTCCAAAAAGAGTACCTTATTTGCCCACTGGGATTAGTAATCTTTGCTCTAATTTTTTTATTTATTGAAATGTGGCTATTTATACTGATCTTTATTCTGTACTATAAAATATACATATTCCCCAGTGGAGCATGGTGAGTTCAAGTCTGAAATGGTAGGAAAAAACAAACTATCAGTTTGATTAGTTATTTTTATAAGATTTTGAATATATAAACTGATCTGTCGGAATGTATTTAAGTCAGAGTTTTGAGGAAAAGAAGTAAAAAAGAAGTAAAAAAAAATAATCTTGAAGTTTGAAGTTTGTTTGAAGGACAACTTTGGATGCTTTAAACTCTGGATGTTTTAAAATAGACTAATACATCTCTAACCAGGTCTAGATTCCTTCAGCCTACAAAATGAAAATGGAGGAGAAAAAAGGGATACAAAATGTTTAGGATATCACTGTAACAGCAGAATGGACCATTTCGTTCGCTAATACAAGGAAGAAACTTGAAGCAAGACAAGGACTGAGAATCTACACAAACTCTATCCAGCAGCTTGGAGGAATTTATTCCTGTCCCTGCAACCTGCAGCACAGCAGCACTAGTATGTGTGCTGACTTTGGTTACTGATGTTTATCTGGCTGACTGTTTATCCATCTGTGGATAATTCCCTTCAGTATTTTCTATGAGCTACTCTGGTTGCAACCTTTTGGTAAGCAGTTGTACTCGGTAATCCTTCTGAGGGAAGCACTGACTTTTCCTATTTTTTCATGAAGCCTTCCATAGTTTGAGGGCAAGACAGGCCATTTTGGAGGAGCTAGTTCCTAATTCTTGTGTTTCCCATGCTTTTCACTTAGTACACAGCAACCTGTTTGCACAGAAAGCAGTTCCATGTACAGAAAATCTCTACCAAGTGAAGGGCTTCCACTTAGCCATCCTGCTTAGCAGCCTGAGAAGATGTCTCTGACTGGCTTGGTGTGGATGAGACGAATACATGTCTCTGCATATTCCCCACATCTGTCCCTGTACAGACTTAGTAACTCAGATCTGAAAGAGGCTCAGCTGAATTACTGCATCTGGATAGCCTCATGCTTCAGTGTTTAAGAAGACTGCACACTGGAAAAACAAAAAGCCAGCTCCTTGTCTAAAGTTTATAATGCATCTGAGGCATGCCTCATGGAAGGAGGAAGAAACAAGATCTCACCCATAAGATTTGCCCTGGCCATGTATCTCTTACAGAAAGATATGCTAATGTGCTTGCTTTCTTAAGGTCACCAGTGCCAGCCCCAGCAGCAGGACATAGAGCTCTCACTGCAGACGATCACCACATCAACAGGGTATTCAAGTTCCATGATGGGGTTTCACAATGAGGCACTGCAGGATTACCCCAATATAACTGAGGCTGAAATAAGATCCATCATTACTAGTACTGTGATTTTATATCTGAATTTTTTGGGGAATTCACCTAGCCTGCATTTATCCCCTGGATCAGTAGCTGCATTAGTCATGCATGTGGAATCACATGTAAAGGGTTTTAAAACAGTAAATATGACCTTCATTATGGTTTTGTAAAGAATAGGATGATCTTAGTTAATACCTGACATATCCTTCTGTATTCATCTGTCTGTCAGGCAGTCTGAAATTACCAGCAAAACATAACCATGTTTGCATCCGCTGTACCACAGTACCAAATTACACTTTGCAATGAAAAAAGTCACTCAGTAAGGCTTGACATGTGGGTTAAAACCTGCGTTACCTGTTTGGTTATGTACAGATAGCTCATCGATTGGCAATATGATCTTAATCCCTCTTGAACAATGTGAAACCAACAGTATTTCATAGTCTGCCTCTACTATCTTTCTAAAATTTCTCTGTCTAATCTTCCATATCTTTCTCTAGGACAAAGTTGAGAAAGTTCTTTCTCAAACATATCTTTCAAAACAACAGTGCAAATTGTTTTAAGGTACACTCTACTCCTTATATTTTCTTAAAGTATTCAGAAAAAAAAACATCTGACTGTGAAGTCAAAATCTTCATAATATATATCAATGAAAGGAACTGCTAAGTCACATATTCTTCCTCCTTCAAAGCTTAAACTCACATATAATAAACTAAAGTTCATCTTGCCTTGGCTCCAACTGTACCTGCTACTCCAGTGAGATCATACATTTAGAATAGGAGACAATGAAATATGGCTGCAGAACAAAAATTGCCAGGCATACTAGCACAGGAAGAGCAAAAATGTTCAGCCTGCAACATTGCTGTAGGAAAAAGATGATGACGATTACTAGTCTAGGAATGAGTCAACCAAATACTGGTCTCCGTGACAAAATTCACTCTAATTAAACAGCTATTTAAGAGGAGCTTGACTTGGTAGTTTTAAGTAAACAGATCTTTAAAACTAAAGAACAAGTCTTGTGGTTACAGCACATGCCTTCCACAGCCTCTGGCCTGACTATGCTGGCAGAATGGCCACTGCCTCACTTAGTTTCTGTAGGAAGTTCTCATTCACTGGGTTTAAATTCATATGGATCCAAGGCCTGACCCCACTGGTAGCTCCCTCTTCAGCATAGCTTCTTCATAGCTTTTAGTCCTTAGGTATTTGGTGTCACAAATCACACCTCACTGTTCTTACCATAAGGGGGTTTGGAGATATCATGGTAATAGGTGTTATTTGCTCTAAGGTAAGTAAGTACTATAGGTCCAGAGTCAACTCCCAGCACTGAAGATCTCTGGATAACAGGAATAGTATATACTTTCTATTCAGGTCATTTGATAGGGCTCATTTATTAGATATTATATTAATATATTATGCTATTAATCACCAGGCTATTCTCTTTCCCTTCCTGAGGCAATCTGATCTGAACCATGACCAGAATGGCTATGAAAATCTGTAAGTTTGCAGGTGATGCCCTCCAGAGAAGATCCAGGTGATAATAATCATTTAACATGCAGTTCTGAGACAAGAAGTTTCCATTTCTCACAGCAAAACCCAACTCCCTGCATAAAAGAATACAGCAATTAATAGCTATATGAAACATACTTGCTCCAGTGAACTTTTCCCTCCAGCGTCTGCATCTCTCCCAATATAGCAAGGAGAAGTGATGACTTGCCACAGCCAACCTGACCCACAATCATTGTCATCTGACCTATGGTAATAATAACAAAAACATTTTCAAAAAAAGAAAAGAAAAAACCCAGTTCTACTCAAGTCCACAAGGACCAACTACACCCAATTCTAAGCCAACTGACATAGATGGTTGGATTTGTTAGCATCCACTGCATAAACAGGCAATATTGCATGTATCCATCAATGAAAATATATATTAACAGACAGTATAAGTACACACTGATCTCCAAAGGAATGATACTATTGCTTTGACATATATTAACATACAATGTATGGGAGTGTGTTACTTTAATTGAAGTTTTTTAGGGTCAAATGATATAAAGTGGGGAATGACTATTTAGGCTGTGGTTTCTCAAAAATTGAGGGAAATCTAATAAAGTGATACAACCAAAAGAGGATCCATTACTCTTCTCTCCTTTGCTGTACTCCTCCCTCCCTCCCTCCCCCTACTTTCCTGCCTTGGGTCCCACTCTGTAGTGGCAATGCTTCTCAGGTATTCCCATAAACTAACTGAACTCTCTGAATGTACTAGCTAGTGCATTTGGCAGGTGAGCTTCTCATGAGCTGGGGAGTTAATGGCCTCTTTTCCTTCCAGAGGAGGTAAACTCTTAGACTGGCTCACCCAGCTTATAAACCCATGGCCTTAGATTGTAAACTCCTTGGAGCAAAGACCTGCTAGTGTTGTATGTTGCACTGGGGCAGCACAAAGAAGTGCTCATCCATGCATAGGACAGAATGCTGCAGTGAAAGAATGATGTAGACTTTAGGATTACATATAGTACTTTGGAATTTCTTAATAACTATGTGATACCTAAAATGTGTCAAGCTAACACAATAAGCTATTTTAAAACTAAGCACTTGACAGGATATAGAAATAAAATACAAGACTATTCAATAACAATAACATGAAACACTAACAGTGTTAGGAATTTTACAATAATAATAACAACAATAACAACAAGAAAAAGAAGCAGGAGAAAAAGTTGTTACTTTTCACACTGGCTATGTATCTAAGTCTTCCAAAACAAATCAGTGGTTTGTAAACCCCTGAAACTCCTAGACAAAAGACACTCAGGATGCAAGAAATGGCAGGAGCTCATCTAGACAGAGATAAATTAATTGAAAAAGAAATTAATTGAGGATTTCTTAACAGAAAAACTGCATGAGGGTCACGGAATTCTCATAGATGAAAATAGCTGCAAACTGGAAGAATGCAATGTTGAAGAATGGCAGAAGTACAACATATGACTTCTGTGTCCCTGTGCATCCACTGGTAGACACTGCTGGAAATAAAATATTGAATTAGATGGACCCTTGATTTGAACAACTCTGGAGTTCTCCCTCTTCCTTTTCTTAATTTGCCTATTAAAAATAATAATGAATATTTTTGAAACCATCTTTTTCATATTTATTTATTTTTACTCCTGATTTTCTTCCTGCTATTATAAAAACTATATAAAAAATGTAAGTATATTAAAAACATGTAACTTTTGGTTTATTTAGAGTACTTAAGATTAATGGTATAGCTATATGACCAATACAGTTTGTGAACTTGGATACATTTTTTACCTTCCTTTTTTCTTATTAAAAACGTAAATATGTGGTTTTGTGTTTTTCACAACATCAGGAAGTAAAAATAGTAGCAATTTGGTATTACACATTTAATGTTTAAGGTATGCATTTGTCCTACCTGTTGGGATTCTGATGTTTATGTTGGATAATGTAGCTAAACCACTTCCCCATGAAAAATATCCATTGGTCACCTATAAAACAATTACCATGTTAGATATATAAACACATGAGATAAAAAGAAAATAAAATGTCTAGCTTGGATTTAAAATACATTACTAAAAGAAATCAGTGACTAATTGACATGGTGAGGTATACTCATAAACAACAAAAAAAGGCAAATTAGGTTGGCTAAAATTGCCAATCTCAAAAAGCTCATCAATAAGAAAAGTTATATAAGACAAATGAATATATACTGCATGAAATGCAATAAAGGGATGATCTTGGACTCTATTTACCAAATACTTTCATGCTGTCAAGTATAAGATTATAGACTAACAATTGCAAGGCCTCAGAGGTGACAATCTAAATAGCATATCTTATCAAGGAATTAATTACTCTGCATATTGGGACATATGGCCCTTTGTGAATGTATTTCCAAAGTGCAAATTGAAGATTCACAAGGTTTATGCTAAACACAAGAAAAATGTGCCCCAGTGCACCCTAGCCTGTTTGCACATAGTTCCTTGGGAGTTGGAAGGGCCAAGAAACATTCTTTGCACACAGCACATATATGGGAAAAGTTGGTCAACGTGACTTAAAACAATGTAATAATAAATGACATGTCATAATAAATATAAAAAAAATTACAATTTTTAATCACAGTTACGAGTGAAACAGAAATTAATGAAGGGAAAGCTGAAAAATCTATATTAATTTCTGCATATCAGATTATCTGTGTATCTATATACCTGTCTGTCTGTCTATGTATCTATCTTTTGTTCCTTTAGACCCATGATACCTCTGTTTCCTGACAAGATAGGGAATCACTATAATGAGCTGATCTGCAGCAAATTCTCACTTTATTTTTGGCTAAAGTGCTTGTTCTTTCAATGGAAAGAACAAGCCTTTGGAAGAACAGTAGTAAATGGTAATGCAGCAGGAGGACCTGCTTCTCCTAAAGAATAAGATGATGATTTTAAACCACCTTGATTGCTATATCATCTATCTCCACAGGACGCGTTTGCTTCCTTGTTGGCTGTTCATAGCTTTCAAGCTGATACCTCAAGGGCTGTCTCCTGTTGATGGCCTTGGTGTGCTACATAGTGAAACAAAGAAAGGATGAAAGTTGGAATTGTTAAGATATGACAGTATTTGGTTCTCTATAAAGCAAACAATTCACTCCCTTTTCAAGCACAATTTTAGGCCACAAGAAGAAAAAGTGCCTTTGGATAAATGTAATAATAAAGACACACTACTATGATGTACAAAGTGCAATGTTTTGAACACCCTTAACTGGATATATCTGATTTTTTGGTTTCCCATGCATAACCAACCCAAATTTCAGCTCTGCCCTCCTCCTCATGTCACTATGCAAATCTGCCCTCCCTCAGGTGGCTTCAAACAAAGCTGTGTCAGTAAAAGTGCAATGGCATGCAGTTACCAGTTTGGGTGTTGGAAGCTGAAGAGCTACAGGAGTGAGCAGCACACCAAACTAGCTTGTGCAAAGTACCTCACCAATGCATAATAGCAATTGTGGAGTTAGCTCATTCTGAGCTACCTGTGGTATTTGTAAGCACCATTGTATCAAGATGACTCGACAAAATTTAAGTGATTCCTTATAGCTGGGTTACACAGTGATTGATTTAATCTTTACAGATATTACCTTTATTTTTCCCTCTAGACTTTGTCTCTGTCAGTAAGACTGGGCAAAACATGGACAAGAGAGGCTAAATAAATGCTGAAACAATTTATTACAATTCTTAAGCCATAAATACAAGAACAATGTTTCTGGTTGACAAATTAATTCAATTCAGCTCAAAATAAAACTTTTTTTTTTGCTAATCCTTTCTTTCTGGTGCCATCTTCAAACTTCACTCGTTTCAAATTATATAATCAATTTGAAACAGCTGAAATATCTAGCTTTAGAAAACAATCAAAATGAAAAAAAAATCTTTTCCCAAATCATATCCTATGATATGTTTGTCCTATCACAACAGGCCCTGATAAAAAGTCTGTCCCATTCTTTCCTGTAGGCCCCCTTTAAATACTGAAAGGCCACAATAAGGTCTCCCTGGAGCCTTCTCTTCTCAAAGCTCAATAAACCCAACTCTCTCAACCTGCCGTCATGGAAGAGGTGTTCCATACCTTTGATCATCTTTATTGCCCTCCTCCAGACCCACTCCAATACGTCCATGTCTTTCCTGTGCTGAAAGCTCCAGAGCTGGATGCAGTACTCCAGGAGTCATCTCATCAGAGCAGAGGGTCAGAATCACCTCCCTCAACCTGCTGGCCACACTTATTTTGATGCAGTCTACAATGTGGTTAGCTTTCCAGGCTGCCAGCACACATTGCTGCCTCATTTCCAGTTTTTCATCCACCAGTACCCCAAGTCCATCTTGACAGGACTGCTTTCAATCCCTTCATCCTCCAGCCTAGCCTGATGCTGGGGTTTGCTCTGACCTAGGTGCAGAACCCTGCATTTGGCCTTATTGAACCTCATGAGGTTCACACAGGTCCACTTCTCAAGCCTGTACAAGTCTCTCTGGATAGCATCCCATGCCTCGAATGTGTCAACTGCATCACTCAGTTTGGTGTTGTCTGTAAACCTGCTAAGGATGCACTCAATCCCATTGTCTAGGACACTGATGAAGCTATTGAACAGTACTGGTCCCAGTATGGACCCCTGAGGGACACCACTAGTCACCGTTCTCTATCTGGACATTGAGACATTGGCCACTATCCTCTGGATGCAACCATTCAACCAATTCCTCATCCACGAAAGAGTTCACCCATCAAATCCGTAACTCTCCAATTTACAGAGCAGGATGTTGTGGAGGACCATGTCAAAGGCCTTACAGAAGTCCAGACAGATGACATCTGTAGATCTGTTCCATGATCTTCCCAGGCACAGAGGTGAGGCTGACAGGTTAGTATTTCCCAGGGTCTTAATTTCTATTCTTTTTGAAAATCGGTGCAATGTTTCCCTTCTTCCAGTCACTACAGTCTTCATCTGATCACCATGGCTTTTCATGTAACACAGAGTGGCTTGGCAACTACATCAGCTACTTCCCTCAGGACTCTGGGATGCATCTCATCAGGTTGCATAGACTTACGTATACTCAGGTTCCTCCGGTGGTCATGAACCTTACCTCCTCTTACTGTGTGAGGGATTTTGTTGTCCCAGTCTCTTCCTTGCAGTCCATCCATTCAAAAGGTGTGGGAAGAGAGGTTATCAGCAAAGACTGAGACAAAAAAGTTGTTGACTACCTCAGCTTTCTCCTTGTCTATTGTTACTAGTTTGCCAGTCTTGCTCATCAAGGTGGGTATATTTTCTTTCACCTTCCTTTTCTGGTTGACATGCCTATAGGAGCTCTTATTCTTTGCATCCCTTGCCAAGTTCAGCTGCATCCACAACTTGACCTTCCCGACTCCATCCCTACACAACTGGGAAATGTCACTATACTCTTCCCAGGATACCTATCCCTACTTCCACTGCCTGTGAATCTCTTCCTTGCCCCTTAGTTTGATCAGCAGGTCTCAATACAGCTATGCCAGTCTCTTGTTCTCCTTTCCTGATTTCTTACACCTGGAGACAGAGAGCTCTTGCACTCTAAGGAAAACATCCTTAAAGATCAAAGAATCATAGAATGGTTAGAGTTGGAAGGGACCTTCAAGATCATTGAGTTCCAAGCCCCGTGCCACGGACAGGGACACCTCCCAGTAGAGCAGGTTGCTCAAAGCCCCATCAAGCCTGGCCTTAAATACTTCCAAGGATGGGGCATCCATAACTTCTCTGGGCAACCTGTTCGAGTGTCTCACCACCCTCACAGTAAGGAATTTTTTCCTAATATCCAATCTAAATCTCTGTTCTGCTCCCTTGATCCTGAAGGCAGTGTCGAGGGGTTCTATTGATGAAGCTCCTTGAAGAGCTGGAAGTTTGCTTTGCTAAAATTCAGGGTCTTGACTTTACTCTTCCCCGGATCCATACCCCTCAGGACTGTGAACTCCACCAGTGAATGATCACCGCAGCCCAGGCTGCCCCAAGTACTAATGTCACCAATTAGCTCACTTGCGATGGTGACCATGAGATCCAGTACTGCATTCCCTCTAGAGAAGCTGTCTGTTATCTGGCTTAAGAAGTTATCTTCAATGTACTCCAGGAATCTCCTGGATCGCTAGAGCTCACTGTACTACTTTTCCAGCAGATGTCGGGGTGGTTGAAGCGACCCAGCAGGACAAGAGTGTGATGCTGCCCTGCAGCTGGAGTAAGGCAGCTTCATCAATAGATTACCCCTGATCTGGTGGCCTGTAGTAGACACGAAACCACAGAGTTGCCCCAGTCTCTTATTTTTATCCATTCAAGCAGCTCATGGTTATTTTTTAGAGAGAGCTCTTCACACTCTTCATTTCTTGATGTCGAGGGCAACACCTCCACCCCTCCTTCCCTGCCCGTCCCTTCTGAACAGCTACACTCCAGTCATAGGATTCATCCCATCACGTTTCAGTAATGGCAACTAGGCCATGGCCTTCTAGCAGCACAGTGGCTTCCACCTCCCCCTATTTGTTGCCCATGCTGCATGCATTAGTGTAGAGGCACTTCAGCTGGACTGTCAGCTGTGCCACCTTCTTAGAGAAACATCCCTTATTTCCTTTGGGGTATTTCAATGGTGTATTTCTCTTGGCTCCTATTATCTTAGGAGGCACTGTCTCATCTCTGTAAGACTGCAGCATAGCCAGCACGTCTTGGAATAACAGGTTGCAGACCCTCGCTAGCACCCTGTCCCTCTAACCCCACTGCTTGTCATGGGCAAGCCTGATAGTGACCACTCCCTCCTCAAGCCCAGTTTAAAGCTCTGTCAATGAGCCCTGCTAGCCTGTGGGTAAAGACCCTCCCCTGGGATTTTTTCCCTTCAAAATCATCTCCCTTGGGTTTTTTTCTCTTCAAATTTTACTCAAATTCACTATATGCCTAGCACTCCAGTAACAGCATTTTGGAATACATTCCTATTTCACAAAGTTTAGTGTTGTTTTTCCCACCTCCAATTTGAACTCATCCTACCTAAAGATGCCCAACATATGATGGGTTGTACTGGTTATACATAGTACAAACCTCATGACCACAGAAAATGCACCTGGGCCTTTTACAAAATCTGAGAAGGCTGAATTTGAACCCTGTGTTAATATGTTGGTGTGTTACAGGGTTTTTGTTGCTACTGACACTTCAGCAATGCTTGAAGGCATTTGGGAGTCTTTAGTGTCATAGAAACACAGAAATCCCAACATAGAAGAGGCAAAACTGGTCAATGTTAAGAGTCAGGCTAGAAGCTAAGACTCCTGAGGACCATCAGTTAGGCCATGGGGCCTCTCTGCTTTGAAATTCAGTATCATAAAACAGAACTTACGAGTCCTGTGTGCTTCTTACAGGATTCATAAGCTACAGAGCTGTCCCCACCTCTCCAGCTGTCGTCTCCAATCTCATCACTCAGGAGAAACTCATTCAGCTTCTGTACACTTGAAAAACAACAGAACAGTGAGTTAAATAAAACCAGGTTTCCATGAGTACATTTCCATTTTTGTGCAGTCCAATCAGCAGGATATATCAGAAGGGTTCCAAAAGAAGTTCATGGGATGGTTTTGGTCTCCTGTTGGACTGTCTGCCTGCCCCCCGATAGCAACTGAAAAATTATGTGGAAGAAGTCATTGGTAGCTGGAAATGAAGACGAGAGCTCATCATGTGAGTGCCACTAGAGCTCTAAGGGAATGGTTTCCATCTTGGCAAGCTTTTCTTTTTGGTGGCTTTCTCATGTCTACACACAATCAGGATGCATAAATGAGTTATTCACCCACCTACATTCTCTGAAAATGGCAATGCAGCAGGTGTATCCTAAACACAGTTTTTGCATACATTGCATTTAAACAGGACCATATACTGCACAAACGAGCACAGCCATAGCCAGCCATGGAGAAATACAGCAAGAGTTCTCTTTGCCTACTTCTTAAAACTGTCCCCTGGGACATTCAGCACACAGGTTCTATTCATTTTTCATCACAGGATTATCGTGCTCTTTCTGCTCCAATTCCTTTCAGAGTACCATAACCACCTGGCTCCTTATCAATTCTGAGGAAGGGATGAAAAAAAGCACCCACTAGTCATGGTGAAGCTATGTTACTTTGCAAAAAACAAAATCAGGGTACATTGTACAAGGTGCATTGTGAGACTGAGACAGCAGAAGGATATATGACTTCAGATCAGCAATTTGAATATGAATCCGCAAATGGGAATGTAGTCAAGACCTGCCTGAGCACTTTGTATCAGATTATCAATACATGTTCAAGCCACAGAGATACTGGTAAGCAAGAAAGAAGTCATTACTTCCTCCTGCCAGCATACATGTTCCTGTCCTCTTTTGAAAGCAAAATTTACATGTCTAAATCCCATATCAGAATTTCAGTCTTATGTAAGTGCATCAAGCAAGAATTTATGTTCCTGTAGAAGATTAGAGACCTTGTTCTGATCATCCATTGAAGCAGACATCGACCATTATTTTGCATTTGAATGAGGACAGGTATCATCAAAAGCTTTCATAGTACTAGAACTGTTCTTTACAATAAAATGGAGATTCTGACCAAAGTGTAAGAACTAAAACATAACACAAGTGAGTGCTTACTCATATACATATATTTGATTGATGATAGAGCTGTGAAGTGGTCAAACACAGACTTTTAATTCTTCACTTGGAGCACAAGATGTTCATGGGAGAAAGACATTACGAAACAAGTTTGCCAAAGGGTAAAGTTTGTTTTGGCAAATACGGTCTTTAAATAATGTCCTGAGGGATGTCCAGCAGTGCTAAGGAAAATATACACACCATTTTGATATTAGGGCTATGCTAAACATAGAGCAGAGATGGGATAGAGGCTGGGATGATTTATAAAGGAGACTTGAGATTTTCCACTAGTCAGAAACCGTTTTCAACCTAGGGAAAATCTCTCACGTGGCCCTGATAAAAATAAACCCTATTTAATTTTATACATTTTTTAAAGTCAGTGTAGTACTGTCAAATGTGAGCTGTGGAGCCTGAGGTCCCCTTGACTGCTATTTGTTGTTATCATTACCCACCATAAAGAGGCAGTGGCAGCAGCAATGCAATACTTTGCCAAAGTGCAAGTCTTGGCAAGAAGCAACTATGTTTCTGGGTGAGAAGGTTAGTTTGGTCTTCACATCCTGCTAGAGCTTGGCATACAATATGGTACTGCCAGTCAGGTGTCAGTTTATGCCTCTGGGGACATCTTGGCAGTGTGTATGTCCACATAACTGCCCCATGACCATGAATCTCTCCATATAGACCACTGATGCAAAAGTCTGGAATTTGACTTACTACCAACCAGCTCCCTTGAGATTAAGTGCTTTATAGCACAGCACAAAGGAAGTAGTTTTGTTGGGCTATTTGCAGAAATAAATGCCTGGAACATATAAGATACTGATGAAGCAACATGTTTTCTGAGTTCCTTCTCTTTTTTCTAAAAGAATCTTTTCCGCTTCATGCCAATTTCCTTTCTGCCCTGCCACGCAGACCCCTACCCTTTACAGACTAAACTCCCTTGTCTCCCTTGCCATGCTTCCTTTCCTGTGTCTCTTTACTGCCATTCAGGGAACAGCATTTCCTCTATGAGACAAGTCCTGTAGGGCTCAGTTTCCCTTGAACAAGTAGTTCTTCATTGTGCAGTGTTTCTCCATTCTCTCTCTGTCTTAAGAGAGTCCATGCTAGTGCTAGACAATGAGAGGCAAGACAATACTGAATTTTCACTTAAAGCCCAATGCATCCTTTGTGGAGGTAGAGTTAACCTTATTGCATTTCCTTGCATCAGCAGGGCCTGTCTTGCTAGACAGCTTCATGCTGCTCTCTCATCTCCCTCTGTGTTGACAAGAGACTAGAAATGTACTAGGTGAGAGTGATGGTTGGTAGCCAACTTAAAGCCATTGCCCCTCATCCTAGCACAGCAGGCCTTTGTAAACAGACTGCCTTCCTGTAGGCCCCCTTCACGTACTGGGATGATATTAGGTCTCCTTGGAGCCTCCTCTTCTCCAGCCCCCAGCTCCCTCAGCCTGTCCTTGTAGCAGAGGTGCTCCAACCCCCTGATCATTTTCCATCATCCCCTTTCAGATGAGCAGTTAGAAACAACCTTTTTTCTCCAGCACCTTTCCTGTTGTACTATTGAATGGAGGTGTTCAGGAGTTGGAGAAAGTAGAAGGGCCACTTACCTTACAATAGCCTTAACTGCAAAACGAACCACAGTGGAGAGCAGGAACAGTGGTGTGACCAGGATGTGAAACAAGGACAGTGACGCAAAGGCCTGGGCGGGCTGCAGTGGCTTTTCATTGGTATACGCGTATGTCACAAAGGTCTGTCACAGCAGGAAAAGAACATGTCAGGATAAGGACTCTTGGAAAAGATGTCTCTTTGCTCTTTGCTCAACTAAGGCCAATAACCTATATACCTCAATTTATTTGGAATCCTAGTAAACTGCAGAGAAACCTGCCTTCTGCTAAAGTGAAAAAGATTTTTTAGACTTGCCATTGACTTCAAGACACACATTTAAGAATGCAAAAGAGCTTTGTAAAATCAAAGCATTTAGTTTTATAAAGCTCTGTAATCAACTTCAGGAATTAGAAGAAACATACAATTCACAAAACTCATTAATAATCTAATAAATCTTAGGGTTTTTTTCAGAGATGCAGAACTATGGTCCTATTTCATCCAATTCTGACATGCACTCTCAGCATACTCTGAGTAATGCCCTCCGAATTTGGTCTATGAAGACTCCTTACTGACTTGCATGCCATCATTCCTCTAGTTCATTAGGCTGAGATTTAACCCCAGCCAGAGGACAAGCAAAATTTATTTCTCCTTGAACTGCAGAGTAGCCTTTCTTGAAATGGTGGCTTATAATGCATTTTGAAACAGGAATGACTTTCACTGCTAGACAATAGAAACAAAACCACCCCAAACGCCTTCAAAATGAGAGCTTCTCAAAAAGGGTCTTCTTTCAAGTTGCCATGATTTTTTCTTTCTTTCTTTCTTACAGTAAAAATTTCTATTTCTTTTTTTTTTTTTTTTACCAATACAAACCACAGCTGGTGAAATACCAGCTCTAGCAATGGGCAATTCCAGTGTCATGCCATCCTACAGTTAGCAGGGGCACATTAAATCTGCCAGTTTTGTGAGGAGTATGTCCTACAGCAACAATGGTTTCCTTCCTTTCTTTCTTTCTCCACTTCTCTTTTTCTCTCCCCTTTCATAAGAAAAAGTGAAAAAAACATATCTTACTGCAAGAACAGCTGCTATTGGTATGGCTGCATTCATAAAAACTGTGAAAGAGAAATAAAATAGGCATCAGATTATATGAAATAAGAAAAAAACAGTTTTACAATTAATTGTATGGCACTAGAAGAATCCAGTTATTTCCAATTTGAGTTATAAAAACTTCCAAAGGAAAATTCCTCTGCTGGAATAAATTTCCTTTCATGACAGGAAGAGATCTTAAACACACAAACAAATAAGCCAAGGAAATTTGCATGCTGTAGTGAACATGATAGAAAGTTTTATGTGCACAATTATTATGCAACACAGTGAAAGCATTACCCTCTCAGCTCTTCTACATTACAGAAAACACAATTTCTTTCAGACACTACTTTATCTTTGGTGTAATCAGAGCTGCTAATATTATCTGGAGCCTCCTTAATATAAAACGATTCATAACTGTAATGTCATAATGAAGGTGACAGAAAATTTCCTGGGAAAAAAGAGATCAACAAGATATGCTCTATATTTTGCTTCTGGGTTATATGGTTGTTACACCTTTTTATTTTAATCACATACTACACATGCACACAGGAAAAAAGTGTCATAGGCACAGCTGTATCTTGCTTTACTTGAAGGAATGTTGACATGAAGCACTGGATCCACTTCCAAGTGCTAAAAACATAGTTACTTACTGGAAAGAGATGTATGAAGTGCAAAGGTTTTGAGACTGGTGAGTTCCTTCATTCTCGTTTCTTCCACACTAGTACAAAATATGTGCTCCCAGGCATACAGCTTTAATAACTTAATGCCTTTTAGTATCTCATTGGTTTTCTTTAATCTCTCAGTAGAATAGTCCTTCATTTCAAAAGAAAGCAAGGATAAGAAATCAGTAATGGTTTGTAGTTTTAATGAGAATGTTCTTTTCCCTTCACTTCTGATGTAAAATTCATTAGAGATTTGTAATTTTGTTTGTGATTTTGTAAAGGCTTTCGGTTGCTATACTGAGTAAAACAATAAAAAATTCCATATTCTTTGGAGCTATTAAAATGCTTACAATCGTGAGGGGAAATTAGCGACCCTGTTCTAAGAAGAAAAACAAAACAAACCATCTGAAAGCTTCAAATAGAGGGTGAAACTCAGGGAGGTGGATTAGTAGGTCAATGGTGTCTGTGACAATAGACAGACTATAGGTATGTAACTGCTAATAGAAGATTCATTCTGGGATTCATACAGACTGGTCATGAAAATGAGTGAGATGTTTACTGGTATATCTAGCTAATTGCCCCTCATCAGAAAACAGTAATCATAATTTTAGTAAAACCATAACCGAAATTATGAGTCAGAAGAACGCAGAAAAGAGAAAGATTCAGATTATTTCTGAAAATATCAGATTATTTCTGAAAATATGCAAAGATAAATCCTCTGTTGGTATACACCGGCACAATTCAACACGTTTGAATAAATGTACTGATCCACGTATGTATAATTTGCTTAGAGAATAGTAAGATAACAAGGATCTCTAAATATTTGATGATTCAAGCATCAAAGGCGGATTAAAAAAGTTCAAGGATCATGATAATAAAGTTAAAAATTAAACAAAGTATTTGAAAACATTTCTAGTATGTGAACAAAATAAACTTGCAGCACTGAAGAATGTATGATAGATATTAATCCAGCAGTGCCAGCTGATTTTGAAAGAATATCAAAGCTTGGGGAAAGAGCATTAAGTCTCTAGCCATTTCAGAGGACAGCGGTACACATTCTTTAGTATGGTCCTCTTACAATTTATCAATCATCTGTACTGTTTGCTAACATCCCATGAAATACAAAACCTGAATGTAGGAATAACACCCTTTCATGGAACTGAATTCAGATGCAACTGTGCTAGTTGGTTGAAAAATACTCTCTGTGGAGAGGCCAGGTCAGGCCCACATACTTTTTTCAGTTTCTTGTCTGACAAACATTAGTAAGGAAGAGATACTGAGCCACAGAAAAACAGAAAGGAAGGGATGACAGAATTAAGTGATGGCTCGTTCAAACCTCCACCATGAGTTTTGACCAACAGCAAGATCAGAATCCAGAACCACTGGTTCCCTGTTCTCATTTTTGGATCGAAAAATCAGTGAAATAATTTACTTACAAGAGTGCTCTTCTGAGCCTCAGCCAACTTCGTAGCTATGAAGTACTGTATTGGAGCTAACAGTACAATGACAGCGGCACCAACCAAGGCACTCACTCCCAGTAAATTATACAGTAGGATCACACCCATTATTATCTATGAAGAAAAAAGCAACATAGGAAAAAAAAGTAGATTTCAATATGTCAGAATGACAGCAAATTAAAAAAAAGTAAAATTGTTCTTCTAATAAACAGTTAAAAGGTTTGTAGGAACCAAGCGAGCCCATACTTCAGAAAGTCATGTTCGGAAAGTGTGGGAAATAAACCCAGAAGCCTTTATTTTTGACATTAACTGCATAGTTTGTGTTAGCGCCTGGTAGTCCTAATTCCAGACAAGATTTCCACAGAGCTAAAAGAGCACTAAAATGATGGTACTTGCCCCAAAGCATTTTACAGAATCACTGGCCTCAAGTCTTATTTACATTAGAGCTCTTTACATCATGCTGGAAGCATTCAAAGGTCTTAGGATGGTTTAGGATGGTCATGAATCACAGCTGCATTCTGTCGTAGTGGTCCTCTTGCAACTACACACAGAGGCACATCTAAGGCAGACACTGAAGAATTATGCAGATGTGCTGGGAGTGACACAAACCTGAGTTTATGGATCAATCCCCTGTAGCTCTGCAGAAAATATCAAGATGCTGCCTTAGGCCTACAAAGAGTTTGGGAATGCTTCCCACGAATGTTTACCTGGGAATGGTTCTGATGCAACTACCGTAATTCTGGTTCCTGTGGTAAATACAAGCTCTACTAAATAAATATTTTTATTAAAAGCTCCACTTTATAGTACAGAGATGTCCTCAGTAACAGGACACTGAGAACCAGTTCCCTACTTTATATTTTTGCCATCTCTTCAGTGAGTCAATCCTGTCTTTAAATCTGCCTTCTTGCCATACAGTATCAGAAATAAGAATTAGTGGAGTTCAATGTTTTGAAAGCATTATTTAGCTTTTCAGGCTTCTGTAATGTCAATAAGCATACCTACATGCCATTTTCTTAGCAGAATCATACAAGGTTACAGGTAGAAACTTGTACTTGGGGTAAACTGAAGCACTTACTGGGGGCCTGATCTTGCCATGAATTTTTGTTCTTGGTAACAGGCCATCATTAGAAGATGCATAATATATTTTCTAAGATTCACTGCAATCTTCAGCCAACTATGGCTATATTGGCTCACACTGGAAGGATCTAAGTGCAGTATTTGCTACAAGCTCTTCTACTGAGGAGGGAGCAGCCCTGACAATTGCTGTTTGTGGACATCCCTTGAAGCTGAAGTCCTTAGCATAAGGCAAGACAGGATAGTCCCACCACCTTTTCCAGAGTGGTATTGTTATAACCCAGTCAATAGTTACCAATAGTTAGTTTCTTCCCTCTTTTTTCCAAAAAGCAGCCAACTGAGCTAATCAAGCAGAAAGACATAGAATTGCACCACCAGTGTCATCAAAAGCAGCTGCACAATACTGTGGAAGGAAATAGTAAGTATTCCCTTTCAGTTTCATTGTTGAAGCAGAGGTGTAAGATAATCATTGTAATTAATAGAGCTTAAGAGTGGGAGACCCTGTAGCCTGGGCCACAGATGCTCACTCAGCAAGATCTTCAGAAGGCGCTCATTCCTGGACAAAGCTATGGTCAAGCTGCCCCGTTTTACCTGTCTCTTGATTGCCTGAAGGTGAACTAAGAAACCAGCAAAATCAACAGAACTTCCTCCAACCAGCCTTTTATAGCAGTGGTGAGGAAGGCCATTGTATTTTACAGTGGCTGAGACTTTATTAAAGAAACAAATGAGTGGTGAATTTAGGCTACATATAATTATTCCCTAGGCACAGGAATCAGACCTTCTGCTCATTTAATAACATTCAAAGTATTAACAGCAACACTTCCAGATAAACTTGGATATGAAACAATGACTTAAACTGAACAATGACTTAAACCTCTATTAAACTGAAACCCCCTCTATCTTCAAAGACACATAAAAGCAGTATTTTTTTCCATTAGTAGTACTAATATTGCTGTTATTAATAAATTACTGATTAATAATAATTAATTAGTAATCAATTACTGATTACCAGGAATTTCAGGAAAACAGATTCACTCCAAGAGTGGCTCCTATCTCTTTGGTTTGGATTTGGTTTCTTTTTGCTCCTGCCACAAAACACAGTTACAAATGGACACTGCAAATGCGATACTTAGTGCTGGTCAGATGTCTGTGCTGCTGCCATGTGGCAGAAATAAAAGCAATGACTTGTGGAAGAAATATGAGCAGGGAAAGGATGACACGTCACAGACCACATCCATGACATGGAAACCCCGCTCCAAAAAATCCTCCCTTGGTAGAGACGCCCTTGGAGAAACAGCCTCACAGCCCTTGGAAGGGCCACATTTTTTGCTCGTTTAGTCCTCCTGGTAAATGAGTGTGAAGTCCAGGTTCCCCTCTGGAGTTTGCAGCAGTCTCATAAACATATACTCTTTTCAACCAGGTTGGAGGATCTCTGAAATCAGGCCCTTACTTTGATGCTCTACCTGAACAGGCATTGCCCACAGATTGGGGCACAGGAACAGGAACCACATTAATTGATTTGTTTCTATGGCAACCAAGTTATTGATTTGTCCCAGTGTCATCTCTCCCATGGACAAGTTGGATGTGGAAAGCCTCAGGATCTTATTATATATCATTGCCTGTGGGAAAGGAATAAAATGGGAGATATGAAAATGATATCATTATAAAACAACAGTAGCAGCAGGACGTTTCAAACTGCAGTATCAGTCTTTACCTAAGACAGTCCTTCTCCCAGTCTCTCACCTGAGACAGAGAGAGAGGTGGAGACAAAGTGAGAGAAAGCACAAGAGAGAGAACTGACTTTAAAAAACTCCAATTCCTCACAAAAGGTTTGTTGCTTAATGCAGACCTAAAATAGAACAAAATGACAACAAAACATCAAAATTTAGGAGACTGGGCAAGGATCTTTATAAACAAAAGACACTGCCTGTCAAAGAGATCCTTGTTTCTGCTGAGAGTCAAACTCATGCTAGGAAGTTTTGATCAGAGTGGGTATGTATTCCTTTGGGCTTCTCTCCTTTACCTGGCCATCTATTTCTGTAACATCTGCAGCAGCTTAACAGGGTTTTAAATTAATTATATAATTATTATTATATTATTATTATATATTAATAATTAATATATTCACCAGGATTTTAAAGACAAATATTGTGAGCCCAGTTCACATTTATGACTAAATAATGAACAACACAGCCTCAAGGCATTTTTTTAAGATAATTTGTGCTCTTTGCCCCATTTTGTCCATGAGGAAGGTAGATCCTGTAGAATTAACCAAAAATGCCTACAGAACATGGTGAATTACAGCAGCTGCATTTGGTCCCCAAGAGTCCCTGTTTTGGCAAGTGGGAGTCACAAAAGCCCAAGGAAATATTCAGGTACACTTCCTTCACCCAGTCTGTACCATTTGTCCTGGGAGAAGGCAGAAAATGTTTGAAAAGGTGCACAAGTGAAAAAAGAAGCTTCCACACTGAGACGATATTCCTATGCTTTGTTACACCAGGCAAAACATCAGTTCCAGCTTCTGTTTTGCACAGAGTGCTACTGCTGTCCATGGAGTTTGGTCTGCAGAGATCCCTGCTACAACCCACCCATGTGCTCAACTGGAGATGCTGGCTCCAGTTCAGAAACACGGCTTCCACAGAGGGTTAATGGATGCCAGTTTTAGAGATACAGTTTTGTGGATGTATCAGTCCTGTCCCATCCCACAGGGCTCTGGGCAAAAGAGCATAAATATTCAGAACCACCACTCTTGATACATGGACAATGTTCCCATAAAACACAGCTCAGTGAAAGCTACTCTGCAGAGGACTCTGTTCACAGTCAACAGAAGTACCTCACAAGCAAATGAACAAAGCAGATGCAGAGCCAAAACAACACTGCCTATGCCTCATCTGGGATACGTTCTCATATGCAGGGAGTAAGTCTTAAACTTCTGCATGTTTCTGTGATGGGTTTAGATTTTGGCAAAAGGAACCGATGCCATGAGTTTGGCTACGTCAGTGACATTACTTTTTCCACTGTTCTGTACAAAAATACAGTGCACAACTTCTCTCAAACAATTGTTAATTGAGTCTCCAGATAAAGAACAAGGCAAATGAAATTACAAAGCTGGAGCTATTACTAGTGAATTTCTTGGCAGATCATGGGAACATCTTCGCTCACCAGTAAAGCACCTCGTAGGTTGATGCCAGTTTCCGTAGTCACATAGTAGGATGCCTGCAGGAATGTCCTCTGCAATATAAGGGCCAGGAAGAGAAGAACTGCCAAAACATAAACATTCCTGAGGAATTCCTCTGAGGAAAGATACGAATTTGATGGATCTTTCACCTAAAAAGAAAGTTTAAAATTATGAAACTGGCATAGGAGAGATTGTACATTCTTGAGACTCTGTAAACTAGGAAACTCAGACATTGCATTAGAATAAAAAATATTGATGGTATTATGGGAAAGTTATGGAAATCAGATTTCTCACTGTCCTATGAATCAAAATAATCTGGATACAAAATAAATAATCCACTGATGTTCCAAAGATTTTGGATATTAACTTCTAGCAGTTCTAAAATTAATTGTTTAGAGCAGGAGAGGGACAATGACATCACCATGTCTACTTTATCTTTAGTTTTCTCATCAAATTCTGGTGATTGGTAGGACAGAATGCTACTCAGTAGAAAACAGAGATCATTCCATAAACCCAAAAGAAGCTGCAAGAAAATAGTTCTTATTATATGGGATTAGTTACTTGTGTTGCATTTGGATATTATGGAAACAATTCCTTCCAGAAATATGGTCTATGACATCTGTGAGTTCTGAATAAAATAAGAATATATATGTCAGTATTCCCCACAAAATGAGGTTTAAAAGCCCCAACAGGGGAAAAAAATAATAAATCTTGTTTAAATAACTTTATTTGTTTTTATTTTCTAGTTTTTACGTTCACAGTGCTGCTCTGTTTCAGGCAGAAAAGAAAACAGATGTACCAAAATACTGCAAGGAAGACTGTTCCTTCGGCATTTCCGAGCCATCTGGACGCAGGATGTACTGAAATTCTTATGAGAAAAAAAAAAATAAAGATAGAAGACAGAAAATGTTCTCTACCAAAGTACCCAGTCTGATTCTGAGATGAAAGGTTTAGGAAATACTGGAAATTAAGCTGTGTATCTACCCTCTTGAAAATTCTTTCATTGCTCTGGATTACTGTCTTTCACCATGAGAGTGCAGGCAGGAGAGAGGTGCTCCACGTTGTCCAGGCTCACCACACTGCACTGGCCCCAGCCTCTCAGCACCATACACACCTCCCTCTGCCACAGGCAGCTGACACTTGAAAGGTGTGTATAAGCACCTAACACCGTTTTCAAAAGGTCCAGCTTTTGTAAGACACCAAAATCCCACTGAAATATTAGGACTAGGCAGCTCCATCAGCCCAAGACTTCTTGAAACAAGGGTTTGTTTAAGTGCACAACTGGTTAGCTAAATGTATTTGGAAACTCTTCTTTTAATGTTCTGCTGCATCTAACTTCTCCATGTCTACATATTGGGGATATCAATAATAAAATAATTTTGGAGATACCTTTATCAGTGTATATAAATTCTCTTGAATTAAGGGGGAATAAGCAAAAGGTTAATTGACATTACTTGAAACTAAAAATAATTTAAAGGAGAAATACATAATAACGAGAACAACCAAGAAAAAGTTTATCAAAATCCATAAATTAAAAGCAAATGAATTCTGAGTTGTATCCAACAGAAATAGTGACTGTCACCAGGCCAGGCTCTTGGAGAGGTTTCAAGTTCTCCAATTATTTTAATCTTCCCTTTAGCCAATGTGGAATAAAACTTAAAAAACCTCGTAACTTAACCCACTACACTTAAGAATAGAAAAGATAAAGGAAGCAGACAAGGTGCAGATTCCTAAATCTGAGATCCAGAAATGATAATTTTCAAGCTAAAACACCTTGTTTGTTCAACACGCAATCCCCGCCCCGACCCCCCATTTTTGAAAGCAAAATATGCACTTTTCTTGTCAACTCTGTGGCTCAAACCCAACAGTGGAGGTTCAAGGATGATAAAGAGCTTTATTTGATAAACTGCACAATTAAACTCTCCTTCAGTGCAATGGCTGAATGAGAGTCTAAAGCCAAACTCAGACTATCAGTCAAGAAAATGAATGTCAGGAGTGAGCAGCCAAGAAGATGTTTGGACAGTGATGACAGTCAAATGCTTTATCTGGAGGGGAAAATGTTATTGCATTACATACCTATCTGCTCATTCAAATACAAAATACTCATTACATAAAGTGTATGGAGATGCTTCCATATCAGAAGACAGATGTAGGAAAATTTCTTCATCATATCTTCTCTGCAGTCAGCCAGTAAAATAACTTTACCTGTATCTTTTCACTGGCTACCAATAAATTATTTTCCTTATGATAGAAAATGTTCTGTATCAGAGACTTGCTTGGTGCTTAGAGATGACCTCTGAAAGTTGACCTCAGTGAAACTTGAAATGAAGTGTGAACTAGCATCTTTTGCGCAGTGGATACGTTTCAACATCTCACATAGAATCATAGAATTGTCCAGGCCAGAAGGGATCTCCAAAGGTCATCTTGTCCAACCTCCCTGCAGTCACATGGACATCTCCAACTAGACCAGGCTGCCCAGGGCCTCTTCCAGCCTCACCTTGAATATCGCCAGGGAAGGGGCCTCAACC